>JAJTUV010004716.1:0-16748 GCA_021653895.1 Mastomys natalensis
TCAGCCCCATGGATGACAACATCCAGCAAGAAGGTGGCCAGGACAGAAATGATCAACAACAACCTCAGCAAGAGGCAGCGATTCCTGAGGAGATCAGGAATCAACAGGCTTGGAACAATCTGGTTCAACAGTGGTACAACCGCTCCAGGTTCACACAGTCTCAGCTGCATGTCCTGGAGCGCCTTTTCCAGAGACTCGCTTCCCCAGCTGCCGAGCAAGGTAAGCAGATGGCCACTGCCTGGTGCCTCATTTACAGGTGTCCTTTGGCTCTCACCAGGCCTCTGATTCCCTGTAGAATAATGGGACCCGTACCGACCATTCCTTGCATTTGCTACCTTCCACACGCAATTAAGACTTTCCCCCAGCAATTAGGACGGTCTGACTGCAGTTAGATCCAAGGATAGGGTATGGGGGCTATGTGGACTTGAAACAAATGTCTTTTAAGGCCGTGTTCAAGATTAGGAAATATAGACAATGTTTGTTCCTCTAAATGAGTTTTCCACAAGTATGGCTGAGAAGTCTGAGGTGTGGCTGGGGAAAGCAGGAGCAACTCCAACCCCAGTTAAAATTTTGCAAATGCATTTCATCCCGTATTCTCTGTTTAGGGATTTTTACATTTTCAGTACATTAAAGAGGCATCTGTGTTTTCGGGGATACCCTTAAATTTGGTATCTGAGAGGAACCTATTACCAAAGATAGGATTAAGGTAAATGTAAGAATAGTGAGTATATGTAAATATGTATGCACACACAAGTGTGAAGCCAAACATATAAAAAAAAGTAGGCTGTGTCTTTACACACTTGATTTGTACCGCAAAGCCTTAATGTTGGAACTTTTTCCTTCTAGGAGATATGTTGCAAGATGTATGGGTGTGGAGGAATGTGATGTGCAGGTAAGTCTCCTGAAAAAAAATAATAACCTTTTCAGAAGGATGCTACACCAGGTGATGTTGCTGTCTAGAATTGTAGCAGATGAAAAGGACCCTGAGGTTGAGTCCCAAGGCTGCTAGATCAGTACACAGCCAGGCTAGGTTCAAAATGATACCAGTCCTCCATTTTCTCAGACAGGAAATGTCAACTGGCCAACAGAAAAGCTAAGAGGCTGAGGTGATTTGTCTGTCCTTCATGGATGCACTGTGTTCCCGGAGACCTTCTGAAGGCTGTGCAGCCCACATGCCTCACACAAGTGAAGAGACCATGTTCTTACCCACTTTCAACTCTGTCACTCTGAATGTGTCTGAAAGTCTTCTCTCAGAATTTCCTTTGCTCTGGTCTGTACATGTCAGAGACCTAGCTTATTTCTGAAACCAAATTGGGACCAGGAAGCTGAAACAGCCTATGACACATTTACCTGTGTTTTAGTGGGTGTGTATCTGCACTCTAACCACCATTACACACAACCCTAGCTTTTCCACAGTTAATCCCCACAAGTCGAAAGACCTATAGTCACTATTCTGGGAGGCCGAAAGGAAGTACAAAGCAGGAAGAGGTGCCCTTTGTCATTAAATGTGCATTCTGGGAGCTCAAAAATGACTAACACCTTGGATCCTCAGCAGACTGTCTCTTGGCTTCCTATGGTTCTTGGGTGTGGGATGGAGAATTTTTGATACTTTACCACAGCAAGGAACAGAAACCACCCATGAGCTACATATGAATCCTTTCCAGAGGAAATGTATAAAACACTGCAAGGATGGAGAGAAGAGACAATGTTTTGTGTATGTTCTGTGAATGAAAGACTTGGCGTGGTATTCCATGTCCTAAGGGGCTTCTTGGGAGGATATTATTATTCTTTCAGTTACAAATGAACCCTGTTTCTTCCAGCATACTGAATAATCAGAATACACCTGAGGAATGCCATCAACCCCATTTGGGGTCAGACCAATGAACTAAAGGGGCATATAAAAGATGTTGTGATTCTTCTGGGGGAGTGTCTCTGTGCTAGAGCACATGGCTAGCACAGCCCTGGCCTTGGCCAAACAATTTTTTTTGGGGGGGTGGGGTTGATTTTTGGTTTTTCGAGACAGGGTTTCTGTGTAGCCGGAGCTGTCCTGGACCTCACTCTGTAGACAAGGCTGGCCTCTAACTCAGAAATCTGCCTGCCTCTGTCTCCCAAGTGCTGGGATTAAAGGCGTGTGCCAACACGCCCACCTACCAAACTGTTAACAAAATTGTAGTGAGCATATAGTGCTCTAGGATGTGTGCTTTAGTGATGACACTATTCAGTGTACTAAAGTATCTTTGTCTCCAACTGATAGAATTGGTTTCGGATGAGGAGATTCCTTTACCGGAGAAGCAGGAGGCTGCTCATGCTCTGCTATCTGTCAGAGTTTTCCCAGAGCAACTCTCCCTGAAGATTTTGGAGCAGCACTTGAGTGCCACCCCTGTCCTCCAGCCAGAAGAGGGTGGCTCCTTCTGAGCCCCCATGATGGCCAGGACAAACTTTACTTCTCTACAATTATTTCAGCAATAAAGAAGTGCATTCTAACTATGTTGTCTCCATTGTCTCTGAAGGTATTAAAATATGGGTATAAATATTTGAAGGATAGTTGTCAATCCAGACATGGCATGTAGGCAGAATAACAACGGAACCTTCATTATAAATGGACATGGGCAGGAGGCAATCACTGCCAAAGGGTTAACAAGTTATTTATCAGGACAGAGAGAGAAAATCCCCTATGATCGGAGGGACAGTCTGTTTCTCCACATGGGTACTCCCACCCACATTACAATAAGCTCTCCACTCCATCCCTCAATCCCTGGATGGTGTTGAGAATATCACAGAGGCTACTCCTAAGTTTGATGGGCAGGAGGAATGGGGACATTATGTGTGCTGCCCTCCCTATCTGTGGACATTCAGAGCACTAGGAGAGCCATGCTGGCCAGAGGTCCTGCTGCTTAGAAGGGAGAGGAGAATCTGTCCATTCAGGCCAGAGGGAGGTTTCTGACTCCCTTCTTCCATTAGGACTCGGGGAGCATATGGTGCCACCCTTGCTGCTCAGCAGAGAACACGACTGATAAGTGTTCTGTCTGTATTTTGTCACCGGCCCTGTAGAACCCTCAGTACCAGAGAATTAGTGCTTTGGGAGTGTGGATTTTGCTTCTCAGCAGCTCTAGTGTATAAACATGGAGGAGCCCCTAGCAATGTTGCAGAGCAATCAGTCAGTGCAGAGAACTTGCAACACTCTCTCTCTCTCCTGCCATATGCGATTACCTTCCTCAATGGTCCCTGTGAACAAGGTAAGATAGGGATGCCTGTTTAGACCTGAGTATTAGGAAGGAGGTTTAGGGACAAAGGAAACATGGCCCAGACCAAGAGGTCCCCCCATCTCCTTTTCAGAAGCCTGAGCTAGTAAATTCCCACCCTTGAAAAAGCCTGCTCTTGCAAAAGACAGGCCTTCCAAATTCAGGTTTTCAAAAGCCCCCAAAAGCCAGGATTTCAAAAGGCCTGAGCAAATGCCTGCTCAAAATACTGGACAAAGCAAGCTCCTAGGTCCGGATTCCAATATAGCAGTACACCTAAGACCCACCCACTATTCCCAAAATAGGGCAATGACCCCAGTACCTCCCATTACATCAAAACTCCCTTCACTCCCCTAAAAGAATCCTTTACCCACCCAGCTTGGGACTTCACAAACCCCCTCCTGGAAGGTCAGTGGACCTGCCCTAGAGCTGTCCCAATAAACCTGCCTTTTCACTGTGCATTCATTCCACTGATTTGATTCTTTAGGACACAGGAGAAGCCATTCAGTGTATACTCATACTCTCTTAATGGCTGCATGTTGTCCAGTTGTGAGTCTCTCCACTAATAAACACCTACAGCAAATGTGGTCTATCCTGAGCTGGTCAGGAGACATTATGCATTTTGTGATGTGTGAGGTTTGGATAAACTAGTTTGTCTTAGCACTGGGAAAGCTGAAAGAGGATCTGGGGAAGGAATGAACTCTGAACACAGCTCATGCCCTTAGGCTGCATGAGTCTGATGGAACCAAGTGCTTATCTCCTAGATCCATGGGGTTTGGAAAACTCTGAGAACTGTTCTCAGTCTTGAAAGGGTGTGAGGGGGGAACAGTGTTTTTAAGGGGCTTCAGGTGGTCTCCAGGATCTTGGAATCCTGAGATGCCCCACCTTCCATCTTCCATCTTACAAAAGGAGACCTCCTCTTTTTTCTGACCATTCTGCCACAATTTCCTCCTGCTGCTGCTGCTGCAGCTGATACAGCAACCAGGGCTCCTGCTCCTAGCTGACTTCCTGATGGTATTTCACAAACCACATTTCCCTTAAGTTAAATACCAAGTTCTCGAGGAGGGGATCAACCTTGGCTACTCAGAGAGAAAGAGAGATGGGTTCCTTAGGCATCCCAAGATACACAGAGGAAGGATCCCTGGGTCTTGGTTTGATGTTGCAGCAAAAGATTACTTATGAGTTCCATTTGAGCACGTGCTACCAAACTTCCAAGTACAAACTGTTATCTCCAGACTGCTTGACTTCCAGCTGCCACATCTGGTGTCTTCAGACATGTCACAGGGCCAAACTCCATGAATTGAATCTAGTGATGACTTGATATCCTCCACATGTCGTCCATGGTGTGGACTGGAGATGTGTCCTTGACACTGTCTATGGGGAGTCAGGAGGAAATGTGAACAAATCTCTAGTGAGCCCACAGGAAGGCATTGAACTGTTTCCTTTCTGTGTCTTACTGAGTTCTCCCTTATCATGAAACATTTCACCTCAAGTTGGAATGTCTTAGGACTTCAGGAGTTGTTCTTCTTGATGGAATGTCTCCTCTTGAATGAAGTTATAACACACAACATGTGTATCCAGCTGCAAAGCCAGTCCTGTTGAGGGAAGCTCTAGGTGAACACACTTGAATCAGACTCTGACTGAACGTCCTAACATTTAGATAAGGTGTCCCTTTGTGGAACCTCAGTGCTGTGCATGGGACCATTTGAGTGTGTATCTGAGAAGGCATCTCCATAAACCATGGCAGAGCTTGGTGGGAAATCAGATAAACAGTTGTTGAAAAGGGTTCTCCGATTCTCTTCAGAATGCCTGACCTGGGATCCTGTCTTAGGGACAGAGCTTACATTCACACTTCAGGAGGAGGAGAAACATTCTGCTGTCCCTTGAGGAAATTTTGTAAATATACCTTCATCCTGCTATCCAACATCCACACAGCACTTCCTCCAGAAGGGAACATGACCTGTTTCCAGTGAGTTTCCTTGGAGACTTAGAGTCACTAGGTTATAGCCACCACTGGCACAGGCTATGATGTATCTATCTTACTGCTGTGTTGGCCATGCACTTTAAGAACTTTCCACACCCCACAGAGGGCTCAGAGCATATCTCTATTCAATGGTCACATCCCACCTTCTGGATATTTCTCTGAAGCCATTTTAGACCAAATTGGCAATGCTCTGTGTCTCCATTCAGTAAAAGCTGGCCATTTATTTCCTCCAACGTAAAACTGGCCTGATTCATTCAGCCTATGGCTGCAGATGTATGACAAGCTTTTATAGTTCTAGGTATTGATTGGAGTTCATATTCATAGATGGAATGATCTGACCACAAATATATTTACAGTTCCTGTTAACTGTCCTGAAATGAAACATTCTATTCACAGCTAAATAGACACTTCTATTAGCTGTCTTTTGAAATTAGTTAACTGATCATGACCATGTATCTCTGTGCACACCTGTGGTGTTTGTGGGGCTTAAACACTGGGAGAGTCCCACACCAGGCCAGTGTACTGGAACAGTAATACTCAGACAAGTAGTGTTCAGGATAGCCTGGGATACATGAGAGACTGTCACAAAGGAAAAGCACAGACACAAACCAAAGGAAAATATTGCATTACTGTCTCTGATCCTATTAACACCCCACCAGGATCCCCAGAATCCTGGAACACATTCGATCAGAGGAGTCGCTCTTCCATAAGCCTACACACAGCTTCTTATGTTTGCTGCCATGAAGTGTCTACAGTGCCTACTCTACACAGGTATTGTTCTGATATACCTTCACCCCTAAGATGTTTATCTATGTTACTACACCAAGAGGGCATCCACCCATGCGGTTCTCCATTTGCAGACCTGAGAATTACTATACTGCTTATTGCATAAGATCTCGGATGGAGAATCTTTAGCAGCAATCTAGAGTGTGTTACCTTTTACACGGGTGGCATTAGTTTACTTGCAGTATTAATTTGGACAAAAAAAAACCCTGAATGAATAAAAGGAGCAAGATGTCACTGCTGAAGGTGGAGGTCTGTGACTTGCTTGTGCCTTCAGAGGCTTTGAAGACCCTTGCAGCAGAGAAATCCAGAAATGACCATCCCCACTCAACCTCTGATGCAACATACAGAAACCATAGTGTGGAGTCTGACATAAGCAGTATTCCCAATAGTTCACTCAAGGCTCAATCCTCCTGTGAGCTTTTGCCCTCTTCCCCAGACTCCATGCTAAAGTCAGCTGGCAAGTGCTCCCATATCCCCATTGTAAAGGTCCTCTCTGGGATCCAAGAGCAGTGACCATGACTGTCTTGTGGACATGAGCAAGTGTACTAAAAGTATAATTCAGTGCCCAGATATAGCCTGCTTCCACCTCCCCTGTAACTCTTGCCATGCACTATCCCCTAGCTCACTTCAGAAGCACACCCACTGGGAATGGAAGCACACAGAGGGCCAATAGCAGGCTTGAAACAGGAGGACCTGAGCCTGTATGTCCCTAACTTCATCTGCTGAGTAATCTTGTCTGCCTCCATTTTGCTTCTAGAACTAAGGCTAAACTAAGAGAAGTAAAGCAGCCTGCCAGACCCCTCCCTTGCTGTCCTAGGGTTCTGGGATGGGAGTAGGAGCTATGCAAAAGGCAGTGGAGCCCTTCTCCTGCAGTACCTACTTGGAGCAAGTAAAAATCTGTCAGTGTCACTGATCTAAGTAAGGTCCTCTTAGGACAAGTCTCAGAAGTCCAAGATGTGATTGGTATGATAGAGGGTGACAGCCAGTCAGTGTGCTGATACATGTTTATATCCTGTGTATTTCCCTCTATACTTTCTAACATAAACACATTGGCATCACCTTTCTCTTTACTGCTGTTTTTGTACTCTGTGAAAATTTGTGCTCTGCCCAAAGAAAATTGTCTATAAAGACAGGCCTCAGTGTTGGGCAAGGCAGTCTCTGCCTGTAATCTCAGCACTGAGAAGGCCAAGTGTGGGCTATGCTGGTGAGTTTCTTGAGGCCCGAGCTGCAGAGAAGAACCCTAAGTCAATACAGAAAAAAAACTGGTTTTTCAAACCAGGCTTCTCTGTACCCCAGTATATCTTTTGTGACTGGTGTGATTTATCATTTATTTCTCTGTACTGCTAAGGAGGCTCAGGAAGTAAAAGGTCATGCTGTCCTGGGACCCAGATATAACCAAGTCCTTCAAGACTTCTAATCATCTCAAGTATTCTGTGGCCACTGGAAACTTTGGTCAACTGCATTTGTGTGTGGGCACACACAAACACATACAGACAGACATACACAGAGACACTGTGGCCAATTGCAAGCATGTACACATGCCCCCCGATGTCGCAAAGCAAGAGGTAGTGCATCACAAATGAACATACACACACACATACGCACAACACACACACACACACACACAACACAAACACATATGCACAAAGACACAGAGAGCACCACAAATACACATACACGCCTTCACACACACACACAGAGCAAAACAAATGTACATGCACTCACACACACACACAGACACACACAGCTACACACACACACACACAGAGAGAGACAGACACAGAGAGAGCAACACAAATGCACATGCATGCATGCACTCACAGGGTAAATGAAGACATGTGACATGTCCTTTTCCTGATGATCAGCATGCTGGACATCATTATGTGCTCCCTGAATGTTAGGAGTCCTCATATGACATCCAGGAAGTCATTTTCTGTTCTTTACATATATCTTTCCTTCATTGAAGACGTCCTCACACAGGTTATGCAAGTGTGCACTTGTCTCTGTACCTCTTGCTTTGTATTGTGCTCATTTGAAATAGCTTTAAGCTCCACCACAGCCAATATTAAGATCATATTTTCTGTCTCCATTAGTGTTTTGCAAGCGTGTTATTAGAAATAGTCTTAGGATTTTACATATATTGATAGCATGTTGCTAATGAAACAAACTCACTTGTAGAAATTAAGTATCCTAGAGGGTAGGAGATTGAGAAAATTATTTTCATAAACTTAAAGGGTCCTTTATGCTTTACTTCATCTGTGGTACCAAATATTAAACATTGGTCATTTTTTGTCTCAGAAAACAGCTGGCAAGGTGGATGGGTGTGCCTGAGGCCAAATTGCAGGTGAGTAAGAAACAAATAGTCATTTGACAACACAGCCATTCGAGAACTTTCTTCAGGTCTCAGATATGGATGTCAAAAGAGAACTCTTGATGCCCATAGTAGGAGTTACAAGTCATTGTTACCAGGAGGCATGGATTCTGAGAATGGAACTCAGGTTTTATGGAGCCCCAGGTGCTCTTGAATATTGGGCCATCTCTGCTGGCGCCTAAAATACTTTTCCAGACCTCTGGTCTTTGTGGGAAGAAAATAAGATTAGAAGGCTCACTATGCAGACTGGGCACATTTCAAATGCAATGTACCTTAAGGGACAATTTGAATGTATGGTAGATCCCAGGCAGAGCCCAGCACTCAGAAAGCTGAAAGTAAACAGGTACCTGTGTGGGTAGTAGAAAGGACACATTCCAAGTATGTGGTCCTCAGGCTAGTGCCTAGTGAAGCCATGCAGATGAGGTCACCCATCCAAAGAACTCTCGGGACCATGTGACAGCACCTGCTGAAAGTGCTGATATGTATCTGCAGAGGGCTCTAGGAGAAGAGACAGAGAACCCAGGTGTGCAATAATTGTCCACGAACTCTTTTGCCATGCTGGGGCCAGAAGCCTGGCACTCGAACATTCTAGGCAAGGCCTGTACCCTCTAACATCCTTTCTTCCCCTTACAGAATTAGAGCAGTGAGACACCAGGTTCTTCTGAGCAACATAATATTAATATAAATTATATTGATATAAATCATAATGGGCAACCAATATTACGTTATATGTTTTCTTATTTATACTCCTAATTATGATACAGAACAATCCCTCTTCCCTCTCATTGCAGAGATGGTTTAAGAAGAGGAGAGAGGACTTCAGGAGAGGACATAGTCAGTCAGGGATGAGTGGAGGTACTCCTTCAGGAACCAACCCCACCTCACTCTGAAGATGGTCCAGTAGCCCTAGTGTACAACCATGGAGACACTGTGGCGAGTGTGTGGAGAAAGAGGAACATTGTTGGTGGGATTGCAAGATGGTGCAACCACTCTGGAAATCAGTCTGGTGGTTCCTCAGAACATTGGACATAGCATTACCTGAGGACCCAGCTATACCACTCCTGGCCATATACCCAGAAGATGCTCCATCATATAACAAGGATGTCTGCTCCACTATGTTCATAGCAGCCTTATTTATAATAGCCAGAAAGTGGAAAGCACGCAGATGTCCTTCAACAGAGGAATGGATACAGAAAATGTGGTCCATTTACACAATAGAGTATTACTCAGTTACTAAAAACAATGAATTTGGGAAATTCTCAGGCAAGTGAATGGATCTAGAAAATATCATCCTGAGTGAGTTAACCCAATCACAAAGAACACACATGGTATTCACTCGCTGATAATTGGATATTAGCCCAGAAGCTTGAAATACGAAAGATTCAACTCACAGACCACATCAAGTTCATGAAGTAGGAATACCAAAGTGTGGGTGTTTCGGTCCTTCTTAGAAGGAGTAAAAAAATACTCATGGGAACAAATATAGAGAGAAAGCATGGGACAGAATTTTAAGGGGGGGGGTCCTCTGGAGACTGCTCCACCTGGGTATCCATCCCATGTGCAGTCACCAAAGGCAGCTGCTTATCTCTCCCTGTATGAGAGAGCTCCCCCACCCACTCATACTCTCCTACCCCATCCCTCCTGCACCCCATACATTCGGGCATCAAACCTCCCCAGGATCAAGGACCACCCTTCCCATTGCTGTCAGGTAAGGCCATCCTATGCTACATATGTATCTGGAGCCAGGGATCCCGGTCAGGCCAGGCTATGTAGTTCTTCCACTGAGGTTACAATCCCCCCACTCCCTCAGTCCTTCTGGTAGCACCCCACCAGGGTCACTGAGTTCTCTCTGACGGTAGCTGCAAGCATCTGCTTCTGCATTGGTCATTTGTTGGTCGGGACCACCCAAGTAACTGCCACACTTTGTCCTGTCAGAAAGAACCTCTTGACCACACAACAGTGTTGGGTTGGGTGTCTGGAGACAGGATGTATTCCTTAGGTGAGGCCGTCCCAGGTTGGCCCTTCCTTCAGTCTCTGTTCCGTTCTTGTCCCTGTTCTTTCCTTGGACAGGCACATTTTTGGGTTAAAAAACTTTGAGATGTGTTGGTGGCCCCATCCCATGACCAGTGGCAGCACTGATCTGCTGGAGGTGGTCTCCATAGATTCTATCTCACTATTCTCTTCACACTGTGGTTAAAGTCAATCCAGTTGGGTACTCAGAGCCACACATGTCCCTGGTATCTGTAGTCTCACAATTCTCTGGTATCTGGGACCCTCCAGAGGATATCCTTGCAACAAGGTCTGGTTCTGTGGTGTGATGTTACTGTGTGAATGTTAGTAGCTATTTAATGTCACAGAAGGTTGTCACATGTCACCATGAGTTTGCAATGACTCATATATTGTTTTTTCCTCTATTATGACCCATCTTTCATCACCCTGATCATATGGTACCTCAGATGTACAAGAGGGGAATTGAAAATCCTCAAAAAGAGAGAGAGAGAGAGAAAGTCTTCATCCAAACAGAGGCAGTTCTAGCCACAGATAGGAATCCATATGGACCATTGACTCTGAATCTTTTGCGAAGGTCTTTGTTTGTTTGTATATTAATATGTTTCCTTGTCTGTTTCATTTTATTGTTTTTCTGGTGTGTTTAAACTGGACAAAGAGTCAGTGTTGCTGATGTGGGATTTGGTAACTCGATAAGAACTAGAACATCTGGACAGAAGGAACTCTCTACTCAAAAATGCCTATAATTCTGTAAGAAATCCTGTGAGCATTTTCTTGAGTACGATTGATAGGCGATAGTCTCTCCCACTATGGAAGGGCCACCCTGTGCAGTCATTATGGAGCTTAAAGAATGCAGGCTGAACCAGCCACGAGGGGCAAGCCAGTTCAGCATCTCCTCATGGCCTCTGCTTCAGCTCCTGCCTCCAGTTCCTGCTTCCACTTTGCTAAATGTTGACTGTCTGTCTTTCCGTTATCTTGCTTGTGTCAGAAGTCTCCTCAGATTCCAGATGTCTCAGTGTCCGTGATCCTAAGCTTCCTCTGCTCGGATGCACTAGGTCCTCCTCATGCTCTGATGCAGTAGGTCCTCTAGGTTGTCTCAGAATCAGGTGTCCTCCACAGGAGCAAACCAGCTAGGTGTTCACGGTCTGATGGAGTGACTCCTCTTGAATGGCTCAGTGTAGGTTGTCCCTGCTCTGCATGCAGTGGCTCCTCCACTGCTCTGCATGCAGTGGCTCTTCAAGATGGCTCAGGATACAGTGTTTCCACAGGAGCAGACCAGCTATGTGTCTGCCCCAGCCAAAAGGACCAGGCGTGGGGCAGAAGGGAAGTGGTATTCTAGAGGACAAGGTTTGGGTTGCTGATGGTTCCTGAGCAGCCCTGGCGCCCACTTGTAACTCTGGGGCATGGGGTAGTGGGTGAGGGTTCATACCTGCTGTTCTGAGTGCAGTGGCTCCCCTAGGATGCCTCAGGAAGAGGTGTCTCCACAAGAGCAGACGAGCTAGGTGTCTCCCCAGCCAAAAGGCCCCAGATTGCTTTTGGTCATGTTGTTTTGCCATAAAAACAGAAACAGAAAGCAAGGGAAAACTAATGCACACAACAAAAGATTGACTGATAGAACCCATCCAAGCACAAACATAGAACATACACAAAACATTGCATCTTCTCTCCATCCTTGATGTATTTTATGCATTTCTTCAGGAAAGGATTCACATGTAGCTCATGGGTGATTTCTGTTCCTTGCTATGGTAAAGTATCAAAAATTCTCCAGCCCACCCCCAAGAACCATAGGAAGCCAAGAGACAGTCTGCTGAGGATCCAAGGTGTTAGTCATTTTTGAGCTCCCAGAATGCACATTTAATGAGACAAAGGGCACCTCTTCCTGCTTTGTACTTCCTTTCCAGCCTCCCAGAATAGTGACTATAGGCCTTTTGCCTTGTGGGCATTAGGTGTGAAAAAGCTAGGGTTGTGTGTAATGGTGGTCAGAGTGCAGATACACACTCACTAAAACACAGGTAAAATGTGTCATAGGCTGTTTCAGGTCCCTGGTCCCAATATTGGTTTTATGAAATAAGCTAGGTCTCTGACTTGTACAGACCAGAGCAAAGGAAATTCTGAGAGAAGACTTTCAGACACATTCAGAGTGACAGAGTTGAAAGTGGGAAAGAACATGGTCTTTTCACTTGTGTGGGCATGTGGGCTACACAGCCTTCAGAAGGTCTCCAGGAACACAGTGCCACAGCACAAGGAGTCTGAGCATCTAGACACACCTTCTGCTATGTGGTTTGAATGCCAGTGACTGATATAGCATGTGTCCTTTCTAGCAAAGCACTCAGCATGCTGAGACATTCCATGTTCTCCTCTGCTTTCAGATGTGGTTTAACAACAGGAGAGCCAAACAGAGGGCCAGGGAGAAGAAAGCAATGCTCAGGTACACACCAGCTGGGATCCAGGACCACATTTGCATGATGGACCCAGAGGAGCCCTAGGATACCAAAGCTCCAGGAGCCACAAGGAGATGGGCTGTGTGCAGTCACAGGCTTGCCATTCATGAGGGGAAGTCATGGTCTCCATGTTTGTTAGCAACACAGTAACAATAAAGATGAAAATTTCACTATATTTCTTTCTGATTGTGGAAGGTAGATGCAAACCATTCCCTAAGTAAGATGCAAACAGATCGGTAAAGATGTCTTCCTGCTGGAGGCAGCCCTCCAGTGTCACCCTCAGTGACCCCTGCACATCACATTGCTTACATGGTTTCACTTTATTTGCCCGGAATGAGCTTTGCATCTCTGATTTGTGCTGACCCCACCCTGATTCTGACCATGTGGGAGCAGAGACATGTTCAAGGAAGGCCTCCATTGTCCCCATAGGCTGTGGGTGTGTTTTCAGTCAGTACTGCCTCCTTCCAGGCTGATGAGGTCAGTACAACCCTTGGTCTGCACATTACTCAAGGCCAGTCACGGGATTCAGGGGAGGTGGACAGTGAACATTCAACTCAAAAGTACAGGAGACTCTATTCTGTGCAGGCTGAAGTGGGACAAGCTTCCTTACCTGTCTCCTAACACTGTGCACACACCGTATATCTAATTAATAGAATTTGAATCAGTCATCTCTGAAACTCATGAATTGAATCAATTACATTCCTCCCTGTTTGACAGACCAATGGAGACATCAGAACCGATTGATAGAAACAAACGTTGTGTTTCTGTTGTTGCTTTGAGAGAGTGTTTTGAGTGACATGGAGTTAAACCCTTCTCTCCACAGTTGCTTCTGATTCTTGGGTCATCATGTAAGAGGAGGCACCACAGAGAGGGACAGCCAGTAGTTTGCAGCAGTTGGAACACTCTAAGGAAGGGCTTTATGCATTCTAGACAAGCACTCTGCCAACAGGGCTACAGTCTCAGGCCCTAAATGAGGGTCTTTCCAAAGTTGGTCACCATGAGAAAGACAGTCATCAGCCCCTGAACATCCTGTCAAGAGAAATTTCAAGTTATACAAAGAAAGATAGGAAGGACAGGAAACAAACATGTGCAGATGTGCTCCTGAGTTAGTTTACCAGAACTCTGAGGTTAGCTTACTGATAAGAGAAAAACCCTACTCTGGCACCAGGGCTCACAATATTGCCACACCATGACAGGAACTGGATGTGATTATGCTAGATATTTAGGGTCATTCTAGTTTAAAGTGACCAGAGCCTGTTGGGAAAAGGTGACTCCCATGGGACCAGACTAGACAAAAATACAGCTAAGAGGCTGCTTGACTGAAACTTCTGGGATGGAGACCAATACATAAAAGCCTGCTCTTGGCACTGATCATTCAGAGAAGACATTAGTGCGCACATACATGCTTACCTGCATGCAAGCATGGGTGCTAGAATGCATGCATGCGTGAGACCATGCATGCCTGTTGGGTGCATGCATGCATGCATTCCTTGGTGGGTGCATGCCTGTCTGTTTGCATGGGTGTGTGCATGCATGTGTGCATCTCTGTGTTTGTGTGTACATGTATCTCTGCGTGTGTATATGTGCTTCTGCTTGTGTGTATGCGTGGGTGGGTGTGCATGTTCAAGACAAATGTGAAGAAGTTCAGCACAGGTATGAAAATTCTCATAGCTTTTACCAGCACTTATCAAAGCTTGACAGCATTACTAAAGTCCCTGGTCCCATCCTTGCAATTCCCCACCTCCATCCGGTGCCAGTAGCCCTGGTGAAGGTGAACACTCTGATCTGTATGCAGAGCCAGCAGGCTCAGCAGGTTTACTCAAGCTCAGGTAAAGGCAGATCGTGGAAGTATGATAGACTATGTGTGCTTCACTTTCTGTGAAAGCCCAAAGGAAAAGTCTCACAGAAAAACGCATTTAGTTAATATCCAGTCTGTGCCAAAGATCAGGGACCCAATCGTTTCCCCTCGCCCAACAGGTATTTTCTGCATATTTCTCATGGCTTCTAGATCTACTGGGAGATGTACTGTTACTTCCGGTTAAATGGTCCACTTCCCTAGGAAGTTACTACACCAGGGCAAAAGGACTCACCAAGTTACAAATTGAAGGGCTACATCTACATCTTACTTAATCCTACCAACAAGCACATCATAATAAATGTAGCTTCAAAATGCTTTCCATTTTACTCAACCAACAGTAACTGTCAATCAAGTCTGGAAACAAGGAAGTTACGCCATGATTGGATGAGATAACCTGGGGTACTGTCCCCTAGATAGAAGAGAATCCTTCCCACTATAGTAGCTCTAACCTCCCGGAACACTAGGGGGCGCCAGCTCGGCATCTGGAGATGCTCTAGGGACTGCAGATCTCTAGGGACTTGATAGGATCCGGGTCATGGAGCATGGACACATCACCTATCCACCCCATGTGGAACCTGAGGAGAAACAGCAGAAAGGTCAGTGCACTCTAGGAGTGGTGGGTTGGCCACATTCATGCGGGAAGGGGTAGGACTTAGAGCTGCCTGGACAGGATCTGTGCTCTGTAGGCTTTGCCTGCCTTGACATCATGTCCACTTTGTACCACCCTAGGTCCTATGACTTGATCTTTCTCTGTTTCCTCACTTTCAGGTGCAAAAGCACAGCTGGTCTTGCCAGCTGGGGAGGAGAGCAATGGGGAAGAGAGTGACCGGTCCCCTCCCTGGGCTGGGAGCCTCAGCAGCAAAATGGGGAGGAGTAAATGAACTGGGTGTACTGAGGAGAAAGGGGAGGAATGGAGAAAATCTTTCTACTGTCAGCACTTCAGGCATCAGTGATGACTGGACATAAGAGAGTGCCGTTAGGAGTAGGCAGAAGAATGAGCTTCTGCCTCAGAAGCCAGTCCCGGAGTGTAGGTGGGGCACTGAAGATGTAGAGCCTGTGCCAGTTCTGATGCCCCATGTCCACTGGATGCCACATGGGAGGAATCCCTGGAAGAGTCTGTGTCCCTAAAGGTAGCTGGTGTACAGCCTCTGCCCATCCCTGTGCCCCATGTACAGCCTATGCCAATCAATGTGCCCCAGGCACAGCAAATTCCCATCACTGTGCCCCAAGTACCGGCTATACCAGATAATGTACACCCAGCACAGCATCGACCAATCACTGTGCCGCGGACCCAGCCTGTTCCCATTTCTCTGCCCTGGACCCAACCTGTGCCATTTACTGCTCCCTCATCACAGCCTATGCCAATCACTGTGCCCCATGTACGGCCTGTGCCTGTTTCTCTGCCGCTGTACAGCCTGTGCCCATTCCTTTGCAGCATGTACAACCTGTGTCCCATGTACAGCCTATGCCTGGTACAGTGCCCCATGTACAGCCTTTGCCTGGTCCTGTGCCGCAGGCCCAGTCTATGCCTGTTACTGTGCCCCACATAGACTCTATGTCAATCACTGTGGCTTGTGCACAGTGTATGCAGGTGCCTGTGCCCCATGTACAGCCTTTGTCTTTTCCTGTGCCACAGGCCCAGTCTATGCCTGTTACTGTGCCTCACGTACAGCCTATGCCAATTAGTGTGCATCCAACACAGCCTAAGCCAGTTCCTGTGTCCAATACACAACCTATAGGAGTTAAGGAGTCTAGCATACCCCATACACCAGTTCCTGGTGAACAGCCTACACCAGGCCCAATGGCCTGCGAACAGCCCATACCAACTATAGTACCCCATATAAAACAAGTGCCAGTTTTGGGGTCCACTATACAGCCTGTGCCAGTGCTGGTGTCCCACTGCCGCCTCTGTGACAGATTCTCAGGCCTACAACTGCAGCTAGAATACATTTTCCAAAGAAATCACTATCTCTCTTCAGAAGACAGGTAAGCACATTGTGTGGATTCAGTCCTTTGAGGAGGGAGCAAGCTGGTACAGAGAGCTCTGTGGCTCTCTGCATCT
>JAJTUV010004717.1:0-16516 GCA_021653895.1 Mastomys natalensis
ATGTCACCCTCCTTTTTTCAGAATCTTTAAAAGTAAACACAGGAAAAGTGGTGTATACCTGTCATTTAGATCAAATAAAACAAAGGTCGGTGGGAATACATTTCTCGTTTGAAGAGGCTCCCTGCTGATTTTGTTTATCAGAAAATGGCAAGTTTTTGTTCCTAATGGACTGAAATTTAAATAAAATCTGACCCTGGAAATAAAAGCAGCCATTATGATGAAATAAAATTATATACTTTGGAGGAGAAATTGAATTAGAATGCTGGCTTTCTTTGGTTAAATTCTTTTACATAAGGAAATGAGCAAAAGAGAGAGAAGTGTTGTGTAGAATGAGCTTTTAAAAAATCAATAATTGCTTCCAATTTAGTTTCAAAAACTTTGTCCCATACTTCACAGAACATCATGAATTATACTGAATTTTGTGAATTTCTTTACACAAGATTCTAATTAACACTCAAAGGACAAACTGATTTCTGTTTTTGTAGTTTACTTTAACAAACTGAGTTCTCAGAAGTAAAATTTTATGTGCCATCACTATTCTTTCAATATTGGAACAACTGAAGATTAAATTAACTTCACAGAAATATGCATTTGAACTGAGGGAAATATTGTAGATCTTCTAGAATGGCATCTGATTTTAGTTGAAATTCATCATGGAAATAAAGAGCTTATACATTAATATAATTTAGTAGAGCATTTCTTAAAAATGGTCTTCTAGCTGGGTGCCTCATCTGGCCTCAATGGGAGAGGAAGAACCTAGCCTCTCAGAGACTTAAAGTGGCAGGGTGGGGGATACAGGAGGAGGGGGTACTCAGAAAAGAAGAGATGGGGAAGGATTGTGGGAGGAGGTGACTGGGACAGATTATAAAGTGGATAAGCAAAAAAAAAAAATAAAATTAAAAAAGGAAAAAAAACTCAATTATACAAGCAACTGTTGTGTTCTTCATTGAAAATACCACCTATCCCACTCCCAACTTTTCTCAGTTCCTTTGTAAGGGAAGTAACACCCCACTCTCAGCAATGGACAGATCATGGAAACAGAAACTAAACAGACAGTGAAATTAACAGAAGTTATGAAACAAACGGATTTAACAGATATCTATAGAACACTTTTTTTCCTCTTGCTTCATAGTTCTAGATTTGCTTTTCTCCACCAAGTTTTGAATGTCCATTGGTGTCTTCCTTTGTTCACCTGTACTTTGAGCAATCATTTTAGTGAGACTTCATGGGTGTAGCTTTTGACACAATGAGGACACACAATCTCACAGGAAACTCCCTGATCCTGTGGCTCTTTAATTCTTCTCACCTCTTATCTGAAATGTTCTTTGAGCCTCAGTGGAAATATTTTGTGGGTGCCTCCAGTGGGACTGGGATCCAATGCCATATATTTTACCCTGGAAACATAGATACGAGTAACACCCCACTCTCAGCAATGGACAGATCATGGAAACAGAAACTAAACAGAGACACAATGAAATTAACAGGTTATAAAACAAATGGATTTAACAGACATCTATAGAACACTTCATGCTAAAACAAAAGAACATACCTTTTCCTCAGTACTTCATGATACTTTTTTCAAAATAGACCATATAATTGGTCACAAAACAGACCTCAACAGATACAAAAAGGTTAAAATATTCCCTTGCATCCTATCAGATCACCACGGACTAAGACTGATCTTTATTAATGACACAAACAATGGAAAGCCCACATACTAGTGGAAGGTGAACAACATTTACTCAGTGATGACTTGGTCAAGGAAAAAATAAAGAAAGAAATTAAAGACGTTTTAGAATTTAATGAAAATAAGGACACATCATACCAAAACTTGTGGGACTCCATGAAAGCAGTGCTAAGAGGCAAACTCATAGCTCTTTTTGGGAGTGGGATAGGTGGTATTTTCAATGAAGAACACAACAGTTGCTTGTATAATTGAGATTTTTAAGAAATATTCTACTAAAATTATATTAATGTATAAGCCCTTTCTTTCCATGATGAATTTCAACTAAAATCAGATGCCATCCTAGAAGATCTACAATATTTTTATTTAAAGCTATTTTTCACAAATCATGATATATTTAAAGATGCCATAAACATCATAAACTGGAATTTATATATGAACAAAACTCTTTTCACCCTTATTGTTTGCTGCAGTTGAAACAAGATATTCAACATTTCATTTGTTACCTTTGCCAGTTTTTCCTCATAGAGTTGGCTTGAACATTAGATATATGATACTTAAAGATGCACCTGGCTTGTAATAGGTGCTCACTAGAATCCAGACAGGAAGGATTCACAAAGAAGGTCACAGGTTTTTAAGGTGATGAGAAAAGGACTTTTTTCACCCATGGAAACTTGTAAATTCCATTCTTATATATTGTAACAAAAAAGGAGAAGAAAAGATAAAAAAAATGGGAGAAAGAGAAGAGTGAAAGAGAAGAAAAAAAGAAAAAAAAAAGAAAGGCAGGAAAGAAGGAAGAAAAATGTAGAGCACCAAATAGCTAAGTCATGATTTCTGAATAAATCATCAACTCAGCATAAACTGCCAGCCCACTGAAGGGTCCCTTTTATGTTCCCAAAGCTAATGAAAAGTGTGTAGGCAAGTCAAGAACTCAATGCACATATTTTCCCAGATCTACCAGAATTATATGAGTCAGCAACATCTATAAAGAGAACTAGATTTCTGTGCATACACCAAGCTAGCCATTTGCTGGAAAACTGCTCAAAGACACAGCATGGTAACTAGCTAGCTACTTTGCTGCTTAGCTGACAAACTCAATGTAGGATAAAACTGTGTTGGTGAGGATAGACTCTTTGACCAAGAGGTGGCCAGTAGGTTTTCTAGTGAGCGTTCCTTATCCAGTCTCTACCTGCTCTATACCCCATCATATTCTCTCTCTCTCTCTCTCTCTCTCTCTCTCTCTCTCTCTCTCTCTCTCTCTGTCTCTCTGTCTCTCTCTCTTTCCCCCTCCCTACATCCCTCCCTCCTTTCCCCTATCTCTTTCTTCCTTCTCTTCCCATCTTCTAATCTCTCCTATTTTCTCCTCTCAAAATCTATAAGTTTTAATCTCTTTGCCTTATCAACCATTTCTAAATATGAATATTAGTCTCTTTGTAGCCTACCACAATGCCTTCACGCAGCTAGGCTTAGAGGTGGTAATGAAGATAGAGTCATAACAGAAATACTTTCTGTATCATTCTATGTCAAAGAAGTCTCTCAAGTGGAAACCCAGAGGTGATGTAATCCATAAATGTATGGCAAAAATGTTGAACTTGATGAACTACAAAAGAAAGTCACGACAAACCTTCATGTATTTCACTAATCTTTTACTTTGTAAAGGGGACTATTTCTTTGTAAAGAAATAGTGTCAATCCCTTGAAAAGCTTGGTTTTTGTAATTTTCTGTGACAAATTAGGTAGCACTTGAAATTAGGAAAACACCATTTTGCTTGAAGCTCACTGTGTCTATTTACTGAATCTACATGAATAAGATTTCACAATGTGTACAATAGAATTCTTTCGAGATTTTATCTGAGAACTATATCTTTGGACTCTGGGAGGATGTATCACTAAGGTGCTTATGAAATGTATTACAGAATGAAATTTACATGATACACTGAGAATTTCAAAGGCAGGTGGTATTCAAATATCAACCTGTTTCTTTCCATTTTTAATGATTTAATACATAGAATTACATAGATGTGCTTGTGGTTTTTATGGAACTTGATATTTCAACTAGATAGTCTGATACCCTAAGATTAAAAGATAATGTCTCCACAGTGGAATTTGAGGGTTCTTAGGAACAGGAGTATTGCAGACAAGCCTACAGAACTTTTGACCTGATATATGCTTTGTTCCCATGGTCTAAGTGAACTACAAGTTTACAAGCATTGGTGTATTGCTAGAAATTGGGTCTGCTGAATATTCAAACACTTATTTTTACATAACCCAAAGAAATGGCTTATGTGAGGTTTCACTGGGCCAAGGGAATATCCCATTGTTTCCTGCCCCGAAGAAATTACACAATTTTGAGAGCAGTGTTTGTACTACTCAAAGGAAGGATTCAAAGTTCAGGTTTGATTTTCCTCCCCTGGGTTTGTTTTTTTTTTTTTTTTTTTTCAAAATCAGAAATAAAGTGGCACATTACAAATACATTCTATCTGCTTTACAGGAGTTAGGTGTGAGAATACAATTAAAGTCCATGGGACTAAGTGTTTATTAGCACAAGAAAAGAGCCTCCTCACCTCTGTGACCAGAGTCGTTTGATGATTTTAATCTATAGCTTATGAATTCCTTAGGATGCACAGAAAACACCACAACTAATCCAATTAGTTAAAGCCCAGAATGCCTTCCCTGCAGATTTTACTGCCTTCTTAAGTACTTATTCAAAATCCAGTATTTCATGTACATGTGCATAAATCAATTCTCCTTGTGTGCATCCAGGCTGGCTATGTTAAGACTACTTTAAATTGGACTACAATTCTGACTCAAGTACATGCATGATGATTAGATTCTTATGCCAATATTTGTAAAAGCCACCTTTCTGTGGTATGTTTAATACATTTAGAATAACAACTATGAATGAAAATATAGTAATATGTAAATTCCTCAGACTAGAAACGTGTTTAAAAATTTGGTCCCAGCTTGCCGTGTGTGTGTGTGTGTGTGTGTGTGTGTGTGTGTGTATGTGTGTTTGTGTCTTTCCAAATTTTTGTGTAAGCTATTTAGAGCTACTCAGAATGTTTTCTTGAGCTAATATTTATCTTTTTGTAGCTTAACAATTTTATATTTATTTTATTTCACGATTGTAATTTCCCCTCTCCAGCAATCTTAAGGTGTCCATTTTCTTCATCTCCTATGGGAAAATTCCATCTGTAGAAGCTGAAACATTGATAAGAGACAATCACATGAGGAGGATTTGAGTTGTCTCTACTCTCACGTTCACTAGTGAATTCCTGTGCAAATTTAAGGAACTCTTCAATGCGTATCAAAGGAACCATGTTGACAGCCTAATTCTGTCACTATTTCCATGACCTTAGACATTACCCTCTAATCTCTCTCTCCAGTTGCAATTTTCTTACACAGAAAGGGGAACTTGGTGATTGTATCTTGTTTTGTCAGTTTCTCTTTTATTTATAATTTAACTACAAGGATTAAGGTCACACTTTCTGATACTTATCCTTCAGATACAGTGTGTACAGATTCCTTAGTGATACAAAATGTTGTAGAGGTTGTAAGGTCCCAACCGAACCAATTATTTAAACTCTCCAGGCATTTCGGATGTTCTTTAACATAACCATCATGTCTTGACCTTGAAGTCAAACCATTTTCTCTTCTCTCAGGTCTTTACTGGTTTGGTGCATGATGGTTGCTCTAGAGAAAAGTCTTCATATAAAGTTTGTAAATCACTTGTAAATGACATTGCATAGCATGAAAATATCTGGGCGCCACAGGACATTAAAAGTATCATAGAAGAATCCATTTTTGTTGAAATATTAAAAGGTTCTAGTTAATATGTTAGTCACATTATTTCTGTCCTTCTTTCACTTGTTCTTTTTCAAAAATACTTTCTATAGGGTTCATGTCTCTTTTGGGATGTTACATGTTTTTTCTACAGCTCATTTCTTGTTATTTTCTGCCTAAATGCAGACTCTATATTATCTTGGTCTGTTAACATGCTGTGGTAGTACAAATGAGAATTGCCCCATAGTCTCACTTATTTGATATATTTGAAAGCTTAGTTGCCAGGGAGTGGAAGTCCTTGGTATTGTTAGAAGACTTAGGCAGTGTGTTCATGTTGGAAGAAGCATGTCTCTAGAGGTGAACTTTGAGGATTTCAAAAGCCCACCTCCAGCCCAATGAAAACCATTGTTGTTTGTTTATTTTTTTCCTTTGCCTTGGGTATCAGAGTGTAGCTCTCAGCTACTGCTCTAGGACATGCATGCCACCATGATTTCCACCACGATAATGGACGAAACTGTAAGCAAGGTTCCAATTAAATGCGTTATTTTATAAGAGCTTCCTTGGTCCTAGTGTCTCATCATGGCGATAGTAGGGTAACTAAGACAGCCCTTCTCATTAGCAGCATAAAAGCTGTTCCCCAAAGGTTAATGCTCTCTGTTAGCCCATGCTTCAATTCCATTCAGCACCAATAGTTTATTTGTAATATATATGTAGAAATAGTGTTCCTAAGGTATTTATTTAATAGCATTAAAAACTCATTTCATTTCAGGACTAAAGAATTAAACTAAAATTTCCTAATTAAAAATGATGTTCAATATGTCATATACTTCCTACATTTAGGGGGTACTAGCATCAAAATTTTCTTGATCCGTTCAGATGGTACAAGTGCCATTTGACCTTTGTTTTCTAAACATGACACACTCACTGCTCTAGCAAGTTAAAAACCATATTTGTTTGACAATATTCAGGTTCTTTTGTTGTAAACCTTCTCTAGGAAAGCCTAGTGAGCATGATTTACAGATAAGACGATAAATTATGGAAATAAAGTAAAGAATAGACTGTGACCTACACTCACAGTATCTTCCCACCTTTGGAGTCACAGGTATGTCTGACTCTTTGAGTATCAATTATATTCTGTTCTTCCTTAATACTTTTCTTTATAGTCCAAATATTTTTGTGGAAAACTCCTGGCATGACATTTGATACAATGGTAATCTCCACCATCTTCCTGATCTAACCTTGCTGTTTCTCTGCCTGTCTAGTTTATTTCTGCTATCCCCAGCTCCTTCTTTTCATTAGATACACTGATTTTCCTTTTAGGCATTTCCTCTACCTGCAGTTCCTCCATTATGCAGTTGCTTATTTACAACTTTGTTTTAGCATTGTAAGTGTCTGATAAATATCTCTTTCCTACCTAGACACACTCTACCCCACCTTTACCCTCATGAGTCCTCATATACAGTTTAGACTTCCTTTGTTTCTTCAGACTCATCACTCTGTTAGATGTAGCACATCTTATGTTTTGACTCTTTTTATTATCCAACTGGTTGTAAGTCTTGAGAAGTTAGGATCTTTATTCCTTCCATTTGCTCTTATATTTCTTAGAAGAGTACCTAACCTGGATCACTAGTAAGTAAATGAGACAATCTTTTTGTAACTTCAATGGGGCAGTAGATATCCAGAATACTACAAATTGCAATTTTAGTTTAACTTATCAATTGAAGGGAAAAGGGTAGTCCATTCTGCTTGGAAATCATTTTTACTTAAGTGTCTATTTGCAATCAAACCTTTTGAGGTAAATATGACGATGTAGACAGTTGTAGATGCAGAGATGTAAATGTAGACTCTGGGAGATATGCTGTGAAGAATAAAGATTTCCATACCAAATCCTGATCTCTTCCATTGATGTTTCTGGAAGAACCAAGACAGAGTATCTTGAGATTTTTTTAGTTGCAGCAATGTGGATATTGATTTATAATTAATGTGAAAATATTTTTAAAACTTTAAAAATATTCAGTTGGTAATTGAGACATCTAGGTTTTACCTTGTTTCCTTTATGCTATATCTTCTAACATGTCACCTAATTTTGCCAAACCTCAGCTACAGAAACAGTAAAATGCAAAGGTTAAATCTAATGTCTTATCATTGTATTTATTATTTACATCATTTTTACAAAATGCTAACTAATTAGGGTAGCCACTTCTATGAGAAAGGAAATTGGGCCCAATAGTTTGTTTCATTGTCTACAACTTGTTGCAGATTCATTTCCAAAGTTAGAGCTGCCATGCATCCTCATTCTGCAGTATACTAACATTAACCAGTGCAGTAGAGGCTATGACCAAGCGTTACTTCTGTCAATGATATCTGTGCTGTTCTTTTGATAGGTTTGTAGCTGAGAAATACCACAGTTAACTAACCAGATGCATACAAAAAATTGAAGAGGAAATCAACATACAATAAATAATAAAATATCAACTGCACATATTTGTTTTACACATCTAGAAACACTAAGGAGTGAGTAGCAGTTAAATTTTTTTCTAAGTGTATCTCAAATAGAGGTGATGAAGCATTTTTGGATCTAAGCATATAGGTAAATGAACCAGGAACATGCTACTTTATTTAAAGTGAAAAGACTATTAGAGGCACTTAGAGTGAGGTTTCTAGACTTCTAAAGTGCGTATGGCATTACTAGTGATTTATTCATATGGCCACTGTGAAGTGCATGGATTCATTGGCAGTGACAGAGAGTTTCAGTGAAAGAGTTTATAATAAGATTTTTAAAGAGGGAAATTTTAATTAGCTGTATCAACTTTACAACTTAAAATACCATGTTGGAATAGTTTCAAGAATTTCAAGACTAGTTAAAGCAATTACAGAATTCAAGGTAGTGTGCACTAGTAGAAACAAATGATCATTTTGTTACAAAGAGGTGAAATCAGGACTATTACTATTTTTCTTTCCTAGAACCAGTACTGAGCAACTCTGCTTCTATTCCACTGCAGTCTTTTTGGATTAAAATTTTATATTTCATTTTTTAAATTATTATTATATAGTCTATTTCTATAAAAATAATAAATAATTATAATTACTAATAGAATTTGATGACTATACTAAAGATTTAACAGATATCAGCTATGGTATCACAATCATAACAAGTATTATCTTATAAAATGAAATAAAATTTTATTAAAATAACATTATCTCATCATTAGACTCCTTCTTTTAGTGATTCACTTACCTGCTAGACTAAATGAGAATACTTACCTGTTACTTTATATGATTCTGGCTAAGAAGAAAAGAGAAGCTTAGAAGAACAGTCATACAACCCAGCTGAGCAAGGCCCCTATAGGAAACAAGAACAAAGCAAACAACACAGAGCATTTACATTTATCTGTAACAACATAAGAAAGAATTTAAAACATCCCTAAATATATTCCTTTTATCTCCTCAGCTTTCAGTTCTCACATAGTGCTTCTAATAGTCTTTCCTCTTAGAGTACAGTAGCAGTTTCTTGTTTCGTTTACCTATCTGATTACCTCCAACAAAGTTTCATCGTCTCTATTTGAGATGCAATATGAACAGTAGTTAATTCAGACTCATAAGTAATCAAGGTGCAGAATGACTGCCTATGCAGTACTCAGGCAGAAACAGATACCTACATCATTCTTCACCGCCACAAAGCATAGGACACTCCGAGCAAGAGGGGCTAGAAAGGTGGTAAGACCCAGAGGTCAGGGAGAATTGGAATGTAGACATTCTAGACATGGCTGGACTTTGTGCTCATAAACTCACTGCACCTGTGGTTTCTAGCACAAAATCAAACCAGTCAACATTTTAGCATGGCTGGGGGAGAAGCACAAACTGAGCTGTGGAGACATACTCTATGGCTGTTAGGAGAAGAAGACTTACTTTTATTTTAGAGGTGTGCTCCCTAGTAGATTGACTGGGCTTCCATAGATGCCCTCACAGCCATTTATATGTGGATAGCATAAATTGGACTCAGTGAGTTATAAAAATGAAAAGTGGAGAATGAAGTTAAAAATGAGATATAGGTGTATCCAGAGAGTAGGGGGATGGGTGGGGCAACTATGATTGAATTACATTGAATGCATGCAGAGAATGCTCAAAGACTAAATTGAAAATATTATATTAAGAAACAATTCTCTTTTGAAAAACTATCTTCCTTTATATTCACCGAACATTATTACTAAGAACGACAGGATGTGTTTCTGATTTAAGATGCATTTCTGTATGTTTATTCAGGTAATCATAGTACAAGAGCAAAAATGAGACTCACCTGTGCATTTAGTTCAGTGTGGTTCCTTTCCTCCTTTGAGTAAAACTTCAAGTTTCCCTAATAGCTAAACAAACAAAAACTAAGTATATTCTCATACCTAAAACTGCTAGTCTTCTGTGTAAACTTCAGCAATTGCTAGTGAGGATGATGATGATGATGATGGGGGGGTGGTAATGCTGCTGCTGCTGCTGCTGCTGGTGTTGGTGTTGATAGTGCTGATGCTGCAATTTTTAATTCTGGAAATTATTATAAATAAAATAGTAATAATTTGGTATAAAATTTAACATTTTCTTTTTTATGTGGCTGGGGAATGTCTTTAAACTCTACTTGGTGAGAGTTTCTAGTATGCTTAAAATAGCCTACAGATTATAATAGAAATCTTTTTCTATCTCAAAATAATCTATAAATAAAGTAAGTAAAAGCTAAGACTGAAAATATATACAATTATCTGTTGTGGTAAAATTATTTGAGGGTTTCTACCTTCCTTTAGATCAACTAGCTCCCAAATAAAAGACACAAATACTTTTATATTTATAATAAGCCTTAAAGCGTTTGATCTGGGCAGGTATCTACTTTCTATGCTATTTTGTCTACCTCCCTGTCAATAACACTGAGCTATCACTTGTCATGTTCTGCCTGGGCTGTTCCTACTCAAGCAGGCTGACTTGTATAGCCATGTGGTCATGATTCACCTATCACATGGCATCTTCTTCCTTTTTGCCCCTCTCTCTACCCCCTTTGTGGACTCCAACTCAGATCCTAAGCCTAGGAATTGAAGCCCTGTGTATCAGTCAGGGTTCTTTGGAGTCAGCGAACTTATGGAATGTCTCTATATGATAAGGCAATTTATTGTAATGACTTACAGTTGGTTGTCCAATTATACCAACAACGGACAGTTGAGAATGGGAAGTCCAAATATCTAGTTGTTCAGTACCACAAGGCTAGCTATTTCAACTGGCCTTCTGTATAACTTGGCATCCTGAAGAAGTAGGTTCCAACAGATATGCTGCCAAGAAAGTGCAAGCCATTGAAGAAGAATGAGTCTTTCTTCTCTCAATGTCCTTATGTAGGCCTAGAGCAGAAGGTGTGGCCCACATTAAAGGTGTGTTCCATCATGTCTGAATTTGAACCTTGCTTTGTCTCAGGCTTACCTTGAACTCAGAAAGTTTCTTGCCTCAGTCTTCTCAAATTAAAGGCATATACTATCTTGCCTGGGCCTAAGCTTTTCATGAGCACTTTGCTTCAAGACTTTCATGTCAAGATTCAGGTCAGAAGCCTGTGTCTTCTAGCCTCTAATCTGGATCACAGGTGTGCCCTCCATTTCTGGATTGTAGTTAATTCCAAATGTAGTCAAGTTGACAAGCAAGAATAGCCATCACATCCTGCCTACCTCTCTTCTTCCCAGTAACAGTCTGTAGGCATCTTTACTAATCAATCTCAAATAACTTTGGAGGCAAAGTTTATACAAGAGCTGGTATGTGTGAGATTCTGCTTGTCTTGAAGCAACTAGATCTTGGAATACAGAATTTAGCATTTGAATACGAAGCAGCATCAGACCAACCCTCCACAATCTTTCTTTTTCAATAAAGTTGGAAGAAAAGCATATTAAATGAATATTGTATTTCAAAGCCTTCTGTATCATGTCACTCTGTAGGTGACTACATTTTCGTGATTCTATCTTCATACAGAGCATGGACAGTCAAATTAATATTTTCTTCTTCAAGACCACATTTTTCCAGGGTATGTTGCACTTAGAGAATGTGTGTTTGTCTGTGCATGTGTGTGTGTGTGTGTGAAAATACTCTTGCGTGTTACTCTTTATATGATAATTCTTTTTACATCTTTATTTTCCTCTTTGTACAGAAGATATTTATTGGAATGAAGCCTTCTTTATAGACACGAGTCCCCAAGGAGCCTGGAGTGGTTTGGCAAAAAAGAAATCTCAAGCTTGCTGTTCAGTGGGGCTTTGCCAAGCCAACAACACTCTAATTGCATCTTTCCACTGGCTTACACTACCCATCTCCCCCTTCCACCCACCTCTCCTTTCTTCCCAACAGTCTTTTGTGTATCCTGACAAAAATATGTTATTATAATGAATGCTGTATGTTTACAATGAGTTTCAGAGGATTTGGTAGCCAAAAAGATAAAGATATTTTATTAGTAGCTTTCCAATGGAGATAATATTTGTAGAATGGGACTATGTGTTAGTATTTTCAAAGATAAATAAAATGAATAATATCCAAACATGATAATCAACATGTCAGTTTCTAAGTACATTGGCATTTAGCATGAATGCTTGCTACTTATTCATTCTGTAAGGCTTAAAAAATAGGCATTACGACCCAGCTCCTGGGGAATAGTGTTTCAGCATTATTTCAGTATGAACAATATCCTTTTCTTTATGGCAGGTATAATATAACCCTAAGAGAAAAACATCAAATTACAAATGTATGAAAAGTTTCATCAAACCTTTTGGCAGGAAAGCTCTGTGGTCCTTTCAGCTGTTTTTCATTCATTGAGTCATTAGGCTGTATTTGAAGTAAGGTTTTGTTTGTTTGTTTGTTTGTCTGCTTGTTAATTTCTCAAGTTTCTGAAGTCTCCTGGGCCATTTTGTGTTTGTTCGTTACTTCAAATGTGTTTGTTCATTTGTTTCTCTGGAAAAACCACATGATTTCTATCACCCCAATTTTTTCAGATAAACTGCTAGACTTCTTTGGAACATGGACTGAGGATTTGTAAGTTACTGCCTAAGACTCACAAAGTTAGATATTCAAACTTACTTTGTAAAAAAGTGATCAGGACATAAGTTCTTGTTGGAGATTTGGACTCTGCAAACTTTTATACACATTACATTTAGTAAATTTTATTACAAACCCTTTTAAAACGTGAATTTGTAAATTGTGAAATTGGGAATGTTTCTTATATAAGGTGAGTCTCCAAGGACATGGCAGGAAAAGAGTCCATCACACACAGCAAGATCTTTGTACATACCAGACCAGTCTGTCATCCGGGATTTTGTTCACAACTGCTATGTCCAAGGTTCAGGTGACTTTTACTAACAATAGTTAAGGCAGTGATTAACATCACTGTATGACCTTTCCCAGTTAATTTACCATACCATGTATAGTTGCCATGATATTCTAGTACATCATTGCAGATCAATTGTGGGAAGAAGTCCAGAGGCCCTAATTTGTAATGTCTATTGTTTTCTGTGCTATAAATACAACCACCAAAGTAGGTTTCATGTTATTAATGTGACATTTTTGACTCTCCAACTGGTTACAGATGTACATTGTTACACAGTATTTCCATGATGCAAACAAAATAGGTATAGAGGACTTCAAGAACTTATGCAATAGTCAGCTATAATAAAATAACTTAGAAGTAATAAATTATATTTATACCTTTAAGTCTAGTATAGCGGTAAACTAAACAAATATGCTTGCATTTTAACTTTTATTAATGACTGTGATAAACAACTGACTTACAAAAGTTCGAAAATTTACCCTCTGTTTTTACAAGCAATCAGCAGCAGGCTCCTCCAGAAAAGGGATACCTGATCTTTTGTAGTTAGCACCGTGAAAGAGAATTATTGCCAGGCAGACATCTCAGGGCAGGGTGCATGGACACAAAGCACTAGACACCCAAGTAGTTCATGTGTAGTATGCACAAATGCTCAAATAAGTTTCATAGTGTAGATTATACTGAAGGTTTGAACGTAAATTCATTGAGATCTCAGAGAAATCATCTCTTCCAAACTAACTGAGAATAGGTGCCATTGGCCAGTGCAGAACTTAAGGTCGTGGCTTTAATAAGAAGACTTTTATAGGATTTCCTCACCACCCTGCTCCAGAAAAGCCAATGGTAGAGTATGTAGTGCATTGATTTAATTTGATCCCCACCCAACAGAAATATTCTTAGACAGTGTCTCTTTAAAAAGGAAATTTTCATTGCTATTGGAATTAATTAATGGATTAGTAAATATTTCTTGTTCTCTGTGATACTGAAAATTGTTTTTCTGCATCCTACTTGTTCTTATATGTTTAGTTATAGCAAGAATGTATCTGCTATATCCTAATAAACATAACCAGATAAGTACATTTCTTCATTTCACACCCCCTTTTTAATGTGAGTGATACCTGTCTAGAAGAATAGATCTTGTTTAGATGTCCAGTCAAATATCCTGGGCTTAGGCATTGCCATGATTCCAACTGTTAGAGGAAGCAACACTGACTCTAGTCTCAGCCTATCTGAGGCTATTCTGAATCACTTTGGAGAGGCTTTAACCCACCAGTCTTCCATGATGATGTTGCTTAATCCCAGAGAAAATAATTTATCTTTTTGGTGGGTATAAATTTTACCTCCCAGGGTTTCAAGCTCTATCCAGGCCAAGATAATTGATGACCTTATTACTGCTCTTTGAGCTCTGCTGGTGGCATGCTGAGACTTATTTCCTTGAGGCAGAAACCTAATGACCCACCCCTTACATCCTGAACTCCAGTGGAGATTTCAATCTCTTTGTAAATCATAATGAGAAAAAAATGTTACAAAATAATTCGGGATAAATGGATTATGTATTCTCATATGCCCATTTGCTTGACTGGTAAACTGTGTTAGAGAGTACTTTACTAGAGTTCTGAAGTTTATTTCCATACTTGGCTCTGAGTATCTGTGAATTATTGTTTGTACTCAGAATTTTCATATATTATATATATATATATATATATATATATATATGAAACACACATATATATATGTGTGTGTGTGTGTGTTATATAGAAATTATATATAAATTGTATATATATATATATATATATATATATATATATTAATTGCTTACTACATTTTAAGTTTTATTTCATTTCAAAGTCAAGTAAAAATGGTTAACAATTTAGCACAATATTCAAGCTTCAGCAAAATATTATTGTATTTGTCTGATGTATTCCACTATGCTTCCCAGGAGAGCCTGGGCTATATAATGAGTTCCTAGCCAGACAGAACTACAGAGGAAGACCTTATAGTTAACTAAAATAAAAAAGTTTATTGTGCAATGTGATGACAACACAAAAATTATCTGCATTCTTGAAATTTGCGATTAGATGAAATTTAAATGTTTCTACAAAAGATATGTATGTGGGTATATTAGTTACTTTTCAATCACTGTGATGAAGTATTTTGACTCAAAGAATAATGAATGGTATACCTTAATTGGGAAGCATGACATTAATAATGTAATAATATAAATTGTTCACATTGCATTCATAGTCAGGAGGCAGAGATACTGGTAACTCCACTCACATTCATATGTCTATTCAATCCAGGATGTTAGGCTATTGAATAGTGCACTTATACCAAGGTGGGTCATCCCGCCTCAGTTAACCCATCTGGAATGCCTCCAGAGACATATGTAAACATTTGCCTACTTGCTGTTATAAGCCAATATCACTGACAATGAGCATTAACATCACTATCAGTTAGTATGCATGTTATTCAGCTCAACTTAAGACATTTTACAAAATATCTGTATTTTTAAATATGTTGCACAGGTAAGTTATAGATATATATACAAGAAACATATATGATGTATATTATGTATATGTATATGTGAATGTATATAAGGAATTTATTAAATAGATAGCTGAAATAAGCAAAAAATTGAATTAATAAATAATGTAGTTTTACTAAAAAGCAATAATTGAAAATCAATTGAACTTCCTCATACAGCAGTGTAGAGAAATCTTTATGAACAGTTTGAAGGTTTCTAAAAAATTATTTAACACATATATAAAGTTATAAAATATATCATTTTAAATGCATATTTACATTGTATAAAGTTTTAAACAGGTTAGAGATACCTATTTTTCAAAACATTTTCTGCATGAAACACATTAAATTACTTGTAGGTTTCAAAGCATGCTTCTTACATATGCAGTTATATACTGGGGTAATTTTTGTTTCTTGATTATGTAAAAGCACATCAGATCTTTGTGCTCTTGACTGTCATGTAGTACTTGTTGACCAATTCTTCCTGTCTACTCTGTACTCTCCCCAGCTTTCTGGTTATTCTTCCACTTCCAGATCATGAAAATGTGCATGCAAAGTTGATATGTCTCTGTGATAAATTAACAATATCTTCATTTCAGTTACTATTTCTTTACCCCAGTTAATTTAGATTTTGCTTAAAGATTTACTATTTTTGTGATTATAGGCTTTTAAACTTAGTTTGACTATAGGTTGTGTGACATTTTTCTAAACTTTTGCTTTGATAAACATTTCAATTTTAAATTATACTTATTTTTAAAATATATACTTCATTATACTACTTTCACTCAACCATAAATATTCTATTTATATTTTTAACATAAAATATTTTATTTTCTTTTGAATTAATTATTTGTGATACAATTTGAAGCAATAGTGAAGTGGCTTTCATTTCCTAAAATTCTTAATCTGACTGTGCTTAGTTGTATAATTTTTCTATATGTAAAATGTGTTCTTTCTACTTTTCTCTTACTCTCCTACTCTTGAAAGATTATTGGAAAATTCTCTGGTTATATTTATAACATGTAGTTATGCATTTATTTTAGGAAGTTAACTTTAAATCCTGTGTATGTATAAGTGTACATTGTGTGAATTCCTTTGTTTTCTTTTGAATAAATTAATTTTAATTAATTTTACATCCGGAGTGCTGTTTTCTCTCCCTCACCTACCAGCCTTTTTTCCTTCCATCCTTACCTATCATTCCTTTATTTT
>JAJTUV010004718.1:0-15619 GCA_021653895.1 Mastomys natalensis
CCAAACTTATGGGGGACTATGAAAGCAGTGCTAAGACAGAAGTTCATAGCACTAAGTGCCCTCATAAAGAAATTAGTCATTTCTCATACTAATGAATTAAAAGTTCATCTAAAGGCACTAGGAAAAATTAGGAAGCAAACACACCAAGGAGGAGTAGATGACAAGAAATAATCATTCTCAGAACTGAAACTACTTAATTAGAAACAAGGAGAACAATACAAATAATCAAACAAACCAAGAATTGGTTCTCTGAGAATATAAACAATAGACAAACCTGAGCCAAACTAACAAAAAGGCAGAGAGGCAGTACCCAAATTAACAAAATCAGAAATGAAAAAGGGGTTAGAACAACAGACACTGAGGAATTTCAAAGACTTAATAAGTTTTACTTCAAAAGCCTATATGCTACAAAATTGAAAAATGTAAATGCAATGGAAGATTTTCTAGACACATACCAATTACCAAAGCTAATTCAAGACCAAGTATACTATTTCAATAGCCCTTTAACTTCTAAGGAAATAGAAGCAGTCATTAAGTCTCTCAACCAAAGAAAGTCCTGGGTCAGATGGTTTTAGTACAGAATTCTACCTGACTTTTCAAAGAAGAGCTAATGCTAATACTTCTCGAATTATTCCACAAAACAGTAACAAAAAGAACATTGCCAAAGTCACTCTAGGAGGCCATAGTCACCCAGATACCTAAACAACACAAAGACTCAACAAAGAAAGAGAATTTCAAACAAATTTCATGTATGAATATTGATGCAAATATACTCGATATAATACTCAAAAACTGAATCCAAGAACACAAACAAAGACATCATCCACTATGATCAAAATCAGGCTTCATGCCATGAGTGCAGGGGTGATTCAATATATGAAAATCCTTCAATGTAATCTACCATATAAACAAACTGAAAGAAAAAAAAGCACATCATCATTTCTTTAGATGCCAGAAATTCTTTTGACAATATCCAATGAGGCTTTATGTTAAAAGTCTGGAGGGATCTGTCATACAAGTTGCATAATCAAACACAATAAAGACAATATACAACAAATCAATGGCCAACATTAAATTAATTGGAGAGAAATGTAAAACAAGTCCACTAAAATTGGGGACAGGATAAGGGAGTCCACTCTCTCTCTAGCTTATCAATATAGTACTTGATGTTCTAGATAGAGCAATAAGACAATTAAGAGAGATCCAGGGGATAAAAATTGGAAAGAAAGGAGTCAAAGTATCACTATTCACAGATGATGTGATCATATCTGTAAATGATTCCCAAAATTCTATCAGAGAACTCCTACAGCTTATAAACACCTTCAACGAAGTAGCTAGATACAAAATTTAACACAAGTAAATTAATATCCCTCATTTATACAGTTGATCGATGGAGTGAGAAAGATAGTAGAAAGACAATACTGTTCACAGTAGCTATGAATAATATAAAATACCTTAGTGTAACCAAGACAAGAACTTTAAGTCTCTTTAGAACAAAATTGAAGAAGATACGAAGATGATGATGGAAAGATTTCTGATGCTCATGGATCAATAAGATTAACATACTGAAATGGTCATAACAAAATGCAATCAATGCAAGCCCCATAAAACATCCAATACAATTCCCTACAGATCTTGAGAAAATAATTCACAACTTCATATAGAAAAGTGAAAAACCCAGGATAGCAAGAAACAATAGTGAACAATAAAAGTACTGCTGGAGGTATCCCTCACCTCAAGCTATACTGCAGAGCAATAGCAATAAAAACTATTAGGACTGGTACTGAGACAAGCAGGTTGATCAATTGAATCAAATCAAAGGCATAAACATAAATTCTCACATCTACAACTGTCCCACGCAACCTCCCGCCAGCAGGAACTACGCGGCACACACAGGATCCTTCTGCAGCATAAGCTTTAATGCATCTTGAGAGCGAGATCACAAGCTTCTTCACAAGGTTGGAGGAGGACCCCCAAAACGAAAAACCCTTCCCTTAAATAGAGCTTAACGTTCGCCTCGGACGTGGTAACTCCTGATAGGCTCCAGACTCCTCAGGCCATATGACGAATGACCTGAGCAGACGCACAGCAGGGAGGGGCGGCACACAGCACATGCGCACATAGTTGTCGGCGCCATCTTGTGATGGTGGAGCCGCTCCCCACATCTGCCCCTTTTCTTTAATTGACCAACTTTGGGGAAAGTCACTTGAAAGAGAGAAGTTGTGGGGCCCGGCAGTCTCCCACTGCTCACCAGGAAGGGGTCCTAGAAAAACCCTTCCCTAACCAGCGGGGCAGGCCTGTGTCTCATCCTTCATCTGAGGTGCAATGGGGAAACCCGAGCCCTCTCAGATATGTGAAGGTGAGAACAGCCTGTTCCATATGCCGAGGTGCAATGGGAACCTGTGCCCTTCTCAAGCTTGGGCTAGGCTCCCAGGGACAGGAAGAAAATATGAGCGCCGTCTGTCGTGCAATGGAGATAACTCCCGGGGTGCCAGGGCCGCTCGAAGATATTAGAAAAGAGTGTGACTTTGCTCCAACAGGTCCTGTTTTTTTATCCCTCATCAAAGCAATCCAAAAAGCGGCCGAATTGCCTTGTTCAAGCGCTATAAGTGCCTGTGCAACCACCACCTTATCCCGCTGGCGCTGGGCCTTGAGTCTGCAGGCAAGCCATAGCACGAGTACCAGCCCACAGCAGAGCGCAACTCCAAAAAGCCCCACCCCCACCCATTCCTTAAAATAAGAAAATATAGAAGAAATCCAGGAGGACAATCCTTCAGTCAGGGTCAGATCCAATCTAGTAGAATTTACTTGGATGATGGCAAAGCGCAATTTTTGAAGCGTATCTTCAAATTCTTGAGTCCAATCCTGTAACAAAAACTGAGACAAAGTCTTAGAGAGATTAGCAGCCCTAGTAAAGTTCTCATATTGAATGGAAGTTAACGCACAGGCCCGAAAGCTTCTGTTCACATCCCAATTGGGCTAACTGCCACAGTAAAATCAATTTGCTCCTGTACCAGATCAATACGCTGGTTCACCAACATAAGTTCTCCTTGAATCTGTGAATTTACAGACATTTGCTCATCCAGAGCAGTAGTAAGTGAGGTGGACAAGTGATTAATTGTTCCACAGACTGAACTGAGGTGGATAAAGCTAGGGCTGAGGCAGTGACTGCACCAGTTATTGCTGCTGTGGCTACAATGCCCACTATAATAGCAGAGACTCCAAAATCCGCTTTACCCTGAATGTGCTCAGGGTGCCAGAAGCCCCCACCAGAACAGGTACAAATCTTTGGGAAGACGGGTCACCATAGCAAAGGGGAAGACTTGGCATCCCAACACAACCTATAGAAGCAAGTCGTGGGAGTGCACACCCAAAGGGCCCATTCCAAATGGAACTATCATTACTAACAAACCACATAAAAGGAGGCCATACACACACTGGTGTAGGCTGAAAGGACATTTCCTTTAAAAGAAGCATAGGTAACATCATCGGTAGACCGGAAAATCCTCCAGACCCAATACCACTCTGGAGACTGGGCCCCAAGCTCCCTTTCCAATTATATTTTAACCCGACCTTTGGCCGCCTTGCGTAGTAAACTCCTGATAGGCTCCAGAAATCCTCAGGCCATATGACAAATGACCTGAGCAGACGCACAGCAGGGAGGGCGGCACACAGGCACATGCCACATAGTTGTACCGGACGTCGGCACCCTCTTGTGATGGTGGGAGCGGCTTTCCCCCCATACAACCACTTGACTTTTGACAAAGAAGCCTAAAACCATACAATAGAAAAATAGATAGCATCTTCAACAAATGGTGCTGGTCTAACTGGATGTCTTCATGTAAAAGAATGCAAAAAGATTCCTATGTATCACCCTGCACAAAACTGAAATTCAAGTAGATCAAAATCTCAATGTAAAACCAGATACACTAAATCTAATAGACATAAATTGGAGAATAGCCTTGAACTCGTCTATACAAGAGGCCACTTCCTGAACAGCATACCAGTGGCTCAGGCACTCAAGTCAAGAATCAATAAATGGAACCTCATGATAAGGAAAAGCTTCTGCTAGTCAAACGACATTGACATTAGGACAAAATGACATCCTACAAATTGGCAAAAGATCTTCACTAACCGTATATATGACAGAGGGTAATATCCAAAATATATAAAGAAGTGAAGAAGTTAGACACCAACTATCCAAATAACCAAATTAAAGATGAGGTACAGAGATAAACAGAGATTTCTCAACAAAAGAGTCTTCTAATGGCTGAGAATCACCTAACTTTGGAAGTCAATTTAGCAGTTTCTCAGAAAACAAGGAATATTTCTACCCCAAGACCCAGCTATACTATCTTGGGCATATACCCCAAAGAGCTCCAGTATCCCATAAAGACATTTATTTTACTATGTTCATAGCAGTTTTATTAGTAATAGCCATAAACTGGAACGATCCTAGATGTCCTGCCACTGAAGAATGGATAAAGAAAATGTGTTTCATTTTCACAGTCAAATACAACACAGCCATTAAAATAAAGCACATCATAAATTTCAGAGGCAAATGGACAGAACTAGAAAATATTATGCTGAGTGAGGTAACTCAGACTCAAAGGACATACCTGTTATGTACTCACTTGTAAGTGGATATTCGCCATGCAGTACAGGATAACCACAATATAATTAAGAAACTCAAAGAAGCTAAGTAACAAAGAAGCCCCAAAGGAGGATGATTGAATCTTTCTCTGAAGGAGACAAACAAAACAAAAACAATAGATGTCAAAGGAGAGAGCTGGATGAAAGTAGGGATGGCTAGGGAAGCAGGCTGGGGGTGGGGGGTATTGCAGATTGTATGTAGGGGGAACAGAAGAGAGAAAAGGAAAATTGTGGTGTGGCAATCAATCCAGGTTGTAAAAAGAAAAAAATTGGGGCAGGGTTTACCAGGGACTATTTGGGTGCCTTACTGAGACTCCAGCAGGGGGGGATAGGGACCGTAGAGGCCATTTCTTTAGCAGGCAGGACTTCCAGAGGGGCAAAGGATAACAAATTTCCCCAAAAAACCCCCCCAAATGTGCTCCTTCAAGTAGCAAACAAAGACAGAGCAGAGGTTTAGGAAGGCCAAACCAAAACTGCCCCCAAAATTTAGACCTATCCCATGGGGAAAAACCAGTCCCTGACACTATTTAATGAATTCTGTTTATGCTTCGCAGCCAACTAGCATCACCATCCCTGGAAAAGGGCCCTCCAGCGCCAGTGGAAAAAGATGGGTAGACAACACCCAAACTTAGATTTACCGGAATCTACAGAAGAGTTGGGAAAAAGGAAAGTTGAGAGACCGAAGATGACAGGGACTCCAAGGAAGACAACAGGTCACTAACCTGGTCATTTGGGGGCCCGAATTTAAACACCAACCAAAGAGCAAGATGAGCTAACCTGGTCCCCTGCCCATAGACCGTTGGCATTTGGTCTTTCGAGGGTCCCACAACTGGGAAAGGGGGGTATGCCTGAACCCGTTTCCTGCCTGTCTGTTCCACTAAATGGAAAACTTTTTTCTGGCCCCGTGAGAGAGGATGTTCCAAAATCCTTCAGGGACTTGAGTCAGGAAGAGGGAGTTTTAGTTTGGGGGGAAAAGGGGGGACATCCAGATTGGGGCTTCCCATTCTCAAAAAAAAAAGGGGAAGGTGGGTTGTTGGGGGAAAGGGTTTTATGAGTACCACTGGAAGAAGGGGGGCTGATATTAGGTGCACAGGAAAAATAAAAAGAAAAACAGGGAAAAAAGGGAGGGAGGAAAAAAAAAGATTAAAAGATAAAATATTTTTTTCCGTATCTAGAAAAAGATAACAAGGAATTGTTTTGCATGTTTTTCATTCCCTTTCCCCTTTCCCGGGATTTTACCCCTTGGGGGGATATATCTAAACTTTGGGATTCCCCCTGTCAAGTAACATTTTCTGGGATGAAAAAGAACCAGAGGATGGGAACCTGATGGGTATTCTCCCCAAAAAAAACCATGAAAAACATCAAGCCAGCTTCCAACTTACTTGTCTTTATAGTACAAACATTTTCTTTTATTTTTCCCAGGATACACAATATGCTTTATTTTTCCTTTGTAATTTAAACCCAAACTCCTCATAAATACATCCAGACCACAGTTCCTCCCCCCCTTTTCTCTAGCTCCCCCAAAAACACCTCCCCCCCCAAATTACTTTAAGCTATATGAAAATAAAAGCATACCAAAACACAATAAAGATTTTTATAGCACTGGAATTCGGACCTTGTTCATAGAACTAATTTTACTTTTATATTTTTTCATCATGATCAAGATATATAAAATATGGATACACACACAACCACACACAATATAATATTCTGAATATCTTAAAGAGTACACAATAAGATTCCAATGTAATAAAAATAACAGAAAAATAAAATACATTGTTTTGAAAAACCTCAGTGAGCAGAAATTTCCCTGGAAAAGAGACAATTATATTTCCTTAAACCCGAGGAAATAATCCCTTTGGAGACTCAAAAGACCTGGGATAGCATTCTTAGTTCTCTGGAAATTTGCTGTGAAAACAGAAAAATTTTTAGGGGCCCCCACAGGGCCATTGCCAAACAAGGGGGGCCATGACCATGCAGAGTTTCCCCCTGGCGGCTGAGATTTGTATATTGGAGGGTCTTATTCCCCTATGCACACTTTGCATTCCCCTTTTTTTACCGGGTTTGTTATTTGCCTGGCTGTAAAAGGTAGCTCTAATACAAGGCTCCTTTTCATCGGGTTTCCCGACCACCCAAAGGGAGCCAGTTCATTGTTTTACTGGGCCCCAAAATGGAGGGCTAAAAAGATGGGAGACTTTAATGGGGAACCACCCTACTGGACGGGGTTTTTATTTTTGAATTGAAATAAAAAAATGAAAGACATAAGAATTAGTTTAAATTTCCCCAAGGGATGGGTGTGAGGGCACCTTCATCAGGACTCAAGTGGGAACCTATCTGAACCTTGTCAGTGCCTAACACATTTGCTTTCTCTGGTTGATCCTATTTACAGGAATTCGTGTTTTTTAAAAGTATTTAATTTCCCTTTAAAATTAGGGGCCTTTTTCAGGTTACAAATTTAGCCATCGCTATTTTCACTGGACCTTCCCCCCACATTTTCTGAGAGCTTATCAATATTTTAAAACAATAGGCAAATTATATAGAGGGATAAAAAAATTAAATAAGCAGCCAAAAAAAGGCATGTAATAGGAGCAGAAGTTTTTAAGGTCAGTAAAACAGACTTTTACAACCGGCTGTTTGCTCAAAATTCAGGGACAGGGTAAGGAATACAAAAAAGGGTTTCTGTAGACATTTTTAAGATTAGAGAGAACAGACAGACAGAGAGAGAGAGAGAGGAGAAGAGAGAGAGAGAAAGGAAGGAAAAGAAGCTTAACCTTTTTAAACCAATTTTTAAATCTTATATTAGGAAAAAAAGAATAATTAGGGGCAAGATTTTTTTTTGGGGTTTTGGGGTTTTTTTTTTTAAATTGGGGGTTAAAAATAAATATGGAAAAAAACATAATTTTTGAATAATTAACAATTATTGTTTAAATATTTAAAAAATTTTTTCATGTATAACACTTTTTTAATTATAAATCATGAAAACCCTGTTCATAAAATCCCGAAAAAAAAAAAAAACCCCAAAAAAAAAAAATTTTTTTTATAAAAGGGTTAATAATTTCTAAATTCCCTGAGTAGTCAAATCCCAGCTTTCCCCCAGTCATTAAATTGGGGGATTTTTCGTTTTTATTGAGGGTTGGAATTCCCCCTTTTTGGGAATGGATTTTTTTGCACTCCCCCATGAAATTCATTGCAAAGGCCCCGGATCCCCAAAAAAAAGGTAGGCCCCCAAAGGGAAGTTTTGCCAAACTTTAAAAGTAATTTAAAAGTAATTTAGAATTTAAAGGGAAAAATAGAAAAAACCAAAAATACAAAAATAAAGAATTTTTTTCCTTTTAAAAAATTTATAAAAAAACCCAATTTTTAAATTAGAAAAATTTTATTTATTTTGAAATTTTTAATTTTTATTTTAAATTTAAATTTTTTTTTTATAAAACTCTAAAAGAAACAATATAGAGAAGTACAAAAGGGAAAAATTACTGGATAAAGGAAAGTTTTTTTTGTTAATTTTCAAATTTTTTCCACCCCTTTTTTTTTTTGGGAAAAAATTCTTTTTTATTTTTTCTGGTTTAACAAAATGATTTTAAATTGTTTGTGAAGTAAGTCCCCTCTGTTTTTTGATGTTTTTTTGGAAATGTTTTATTTACCTATAAATTGGGCTTTGTAGGGCATAGGGGAGAGGAGTCCGTGGTCCCATGAAGGGCTGGACCCCATGGGGGAATCAAGGGTGGGGAGATGGAAGGGGGTGGGATGGGGGGCACTTCCTCACAGAAGTAGAGGAGGGGAGATGGAGGTAGGGGGTTCCTGGGTGGGGGGGAAATTGGAAAGGAAATATCACATCTGAAAAAGTAAATAAATTATACGATTTAAAAATAAAAAAAACCCCTCATCCTAGCGGCCTGAAGCCAGGCTTCCGGTTGGCATTTGGAACCAAGATGTTGTATGATCAGCTCGGCCGTGCCATCTTCCCCGGCACGGACGTGCTCCCGCTTGAATGGTAATGACGAATTTCGGAACCTGTAAGCCACCCCCAGTATATCTGTCCATTATAAAAGTGGTTTGTTTCACATGCCTGATTCACAGCAGTAAAATCCTAAGTCAGATCCTATCTGCTTATATGACTACATAATGATCGATATAAAGATAAGATCACTGTGACAGTTGGAAAAATGATACGTCCGTTTTGTGTGCGTTCTTTGAGATAGTAGGTAGAATCATTGAGCTAAAAACGCAAAAGCACATTATGAGCTTATATCAAAGATGAAAGTTATTGGATACTAATTTTTTATTTTATGATAGGATAATTTATTGATATTGGTTGTATGAAAAGTGAATCATGTAGTGTTATGTAGCTTTTGTTAATTTTATCAAGGTCCGTTCTGACATCTGTGCGATGTATAAGTTCAGGGCAGCATGGGGAATTTGGTCATATATGAGAACATTTTCTCTCGTGGAGGTTCAATAGATGTTTGTTTATAATATATGAATTTATAAGATATGCCTTATATAATTAATATTTGGAGAAACTAGCTCGTTGTAAATATTGAGGACTTTTACAACTTTTGTCAAATAGTGTGATACGTGTTTTGGCCATTAGACAGGAGTGAATAATCAAAGGTCCTTATGATGGGTAATGTTAAAATAAAAACTTAAAATTATTGGGGCGGAATTGGTAAAGCTGTTATAGAGATAGAGAAAAAGAACAATTTAACATTTATACAGTATCTTGAATGCTGTAGCATATATGTCTTTTGAAATTGGAAAAAGAAGAGAAGTTACTGATGTTACTGTTTTATGAACGTTTATCATCAAAGCCCGCGCTAAGAAAGTGATTTTGGACATCATGATATGAAGGGAAGGTCAATTACTTTTGACAGAGTCCTTGTAAACCATTATTTCAAGGAAAGTTAACTTATGCATTCAAGTAAGGAAAATATGAATGACTTTACTGAAGAAATAGAAAGATACTCATAATATGTTAAAAGAAAAAGATTAAGGAATAGAACAAGACCGCAGGATGTTCACCGCCTCCGAAAGCCGTTACTTGGCCTGTGGCTACTTCCTGATCTGAACTGAGTTGGGGGAGTTACTAGCCACTGACTGCAGCTTCGGAAATTAGATAGTTTGCAATGTCAGGCTTTGATAACTTACACAACGGTTGGTTTCTACCAGACAAGTCACAGCTTCGAACAGACATTTTCAGCAGTTCGCTATGACAAGGTGAATGGAGAGCCTAACAGCAAGCAGTATCGGTCTGTGACTAGAGCACAGCGAAGGCTGATGTTGTCCTCCAGACACGATGCAGCCACAGCAACATATTACACGGGCAATTTACCAGCCTACGGAGGCCACGCCTTCAACTACCATTGCTGCTGTTCTAAGGAGACAGCTTTGAGGAGGAAGGCCCCCTGTGAGAAAAGTTGGGTATCAATTTTGACCACTTTGGGAATAACAAAACATAAACAAACAAACAAACAAATAAAAAATCCCCAAAATACCGATAAAGGTCTATACCCGTTATAGAGCATCTGATGGCAGCAGTTATGATGAACCCGCCTGGCAGGGCCAATGTGTCTAACCTTGCCTTTGGGGCCACGCTGTTTACTCGGGCCTGGCAAAATCCAGTTTGGGCCTATGCATACGTGAGCAGGCAAATTGGGTGTTAGGAATGTTTGGTGGTTAATTTTAATGAGTATGACATTGCTCAGTTGAGTGTGGCAAGTGTCCTGGGGGTTCGGCTTCTCCCCATGATCCTGCTGTCCTGCGTTGGCAGGATAGGGCATTTACTAGGTATGGAGGTATTCCGGCTCACGTCGACAGTTATGGATTGGAGTAATTTTTCGGCTTCCAAAACTTTGAGTGCTCTGGACGATGGATGCGACAACAAGCTGTTTGTGCAGATTCCCTTGTTTTTTGTCGTGGAGTCGTTGCCGCGGGATTCCTGTCTTTTGAACTGAGTTTGTCTGGGACAAGAATATCAGTGAGCCCCAAGTCCTGTAAAATGAAGAACCTTGACTCTTATAAATGGTCTAAGGCAAACTACTGCAGTGTACCTCATTCTGCTTCCAGTAGCCATAGGGAAGGAAGCAAAAGAGGTAAACAAGTCGTTTGTGTATTTGTACAGGGCACCGAGCACTAGCTCTGAGTGTTTTGTCTTAGCAGCTAAAGATGTTGAGTTCTTGGCCGATCCCCAAGCCGTATCAAACAAGGTAGTTCTCCTTACAATTAGAAGACGGTGTTGGATAGATGGGGTTACCATGTGGGTAAACAAACCACATAGCTGAACGCTTGTCTCTCATAGACTACCCAGTGAGTTAAAGGATAAAATAATTTTTGACAAAAAATTAAAAAAATAAAAAAACACTGGTCAAAGTTTTTGATAGAAAATTACTGGCTGTATACTCAAGTCAAGCACTGAAGTAAAGCGAACAAAACAAATAAAAATCCCAATGTAGATCTTTTTTGAGTTTGCACATCAAAGAGTTGATATTCCTATAAAGTTGTCCATGAAATCTGGATTGAATTCAGAGAGACAACAGTTCACTCTCTACCTTACTATAGAATAAATGTGGAATCAACTGTTTTAGACATTAGTGTCAACTAAATCGGTCTGGCCTCTTAAGAGTGGGCGGGCTCCACAGGGCCCAGGTTAAAAAGAAATCACTAAGTGTGTTTTTGAAAAACAATACTTTAAAATTTCACAGATGTTAATTGGTGTAGTGGCTTTTTAGTGATTTGTGCTTACTAAATTGGTCCAAACAGAAAAAAGGAAAAGAAGAAAGACCCCAGAAACATTGACACATATCCTCTGTATTTTCTTAGTGGGCCTTTATGAAGTCACTACCTCAAAATCAAATTGTACTATATGTCAACATACAAATGCAACTCTGGACTTAACCAAAGATGAAAAATGAAGAAAAGGAATGTAGTAATCATGTTTTGGAAGAAAGGAAGCAGTAAAGGTGGAATCTAAAAACCATGAGCACGTTGAAGGTAATTAATAAGTTAGGTAAAAAATTTTAGACTTTGGTGCACCAATGAAATAATGATTGTCCCGAATATTACACTGTATCTCAAAACATTGCGAATATATTACTGAGAGAAAAGTGGAATGTAAGAAAAGTCAGTTTATCGCTGCTGATAGGGTACAAATTAGTAGAGAAAATATCTTCCTGATGAGGTAAAGTCCCAATCTCAAATGAACACACATGGGTGCACTCTCGATTATTTATGATTAGCCCAGGAAAGCGCACAATACTCAAAATTGCAAATCACAGACCATATAAAGCTCAGAAAAGGAAGAACCAAAGTGTACGTGGTCCGTCTTAAAGGAGTAATAAAATACTCTAGGAGCAAATATGGGACAAAGTGTGAGACAGAAAAAAAAAAAACTGAAGGAGGGTTGTCTGGAGACCATTCACCTGGGTATCCACCCCTGTTGTCACAAAGGTAGATGCTAGTGGATGTCAGGAACGCATGCTGACAGATCTGATACAGCTTGGCTCCCTTAGAGCTGCCAGAGTCTGACATATTCAGAGCAAATGCCTACAGCTAAACCTTTTGACTGATAATGGGGTTCCTAATGAAGTGTGAGAGTAGACTGGAAGACTAAAGGGGTTTGGGCTCCATGAGAGAAGCATCAATACCAACCATACAGAGCACTCCAGGTCCTATCCACCACCTGGGAGCACATAGGAATGACCCATTGCTCCTGCTGTATATTGGGAGATTGCCGGGCAGCATAAAGGTGGGAAAGAGATCCTTCGTCCCATAAGCTGGATGCCCAGTGTTGGGAATTAAAGGTGGGGAGTGGGAGTGGATAGAGTGGTGGTGGGGGTACATCCTACATAGAATGCAAGAAGAGAGGTTAGGATAGGGTTTCTGTGTGGGGGAAATGGGGTAAGGGGATAACATCTGAAATTAAAGAAAATATCCAATAAAAAGAAAAAAAAAGAAATATTATTAATTAAGCTGTACTATTAAAGAGCAATTTACTATGTGGCAGGGTGGAATGCACTTCATCTAATCAAACAAAAAAGTGTTAATTCCAGAATCTTGAGTGAAAAAATGTCAAATGATTATTGGGATTAACCTGTGGAGATAATTAGAGATGAATAAGAATACAGATATCAAGAAATGTGGATCTGTAATAGTCCATAGGTCATCTAAAATATAAACAAAGATTAGAGGAGGGTAACTTGAGATTCCGGTTTCATTTCATGGCGTCAATTTTGAAAAAGAGAATGAATCTATACTCCTATGACTTGGCAATTTCTTTTCAAGTAAGATACTTAAATAAATCTTTAGTATTTTATTCCAAATGTTAATATATAGCACACTACACCGTCTCCAGAATCAATTTAAACATGGACTGATCATGTGGAACTAGGATAGAAACAAGGTGCATAAACCAACCAAGCCTTGAGTTGGACTCCCTTTGCACAACACTTAAAAAAAAAATAGTTGTATTGAGGCTTGAAAATTTGGGTTAGAAAAGTGTCATAGTCGCGCCCTAAAGGAAACGAATTTCTTGTGCTCACTTCATCACGTCTTCCAGCCTAGTGCTTTGTGAGGATTGAGACTCCTGTGCTTTCTTTCAGCCCTAAACAACACATGGTAAGTAACATTATAGTAGACTGAGTAAAATGTTGTTGTGTACTTAAAAAATTTTATGTTAGGCCCACCTTGGGTAGTGTATAAATTTTGGGGGGGGGGCATAAATGTCGGGGGGTTTCCAAGAGAAGCAATTTTTGCATAGGGCCAATTGAAACGCCTAAGAACAAAAAATTGGTGAGCAACAACACCGGGAAATTTGGGGGAAAGCGCTGGAAGAGATGTTGGGTTGAAAACCGGGGGGGATGGGGAGGGTAAAAAGGGGGTTTCCCCCCGGATTAATAATAGGTTTTCAGCGGGGGTTTTTAAAAAGCTTTCCCTTTTGGCCTCTTCACCTATAAAAAAACAATCATTGATTTTCCAAAACCCGTCTCGACCCCCAAGGAAAAAAGGGGGCCGCACGGGGAGTCCAGGGCCCGGGGGAACAAAACAATTTTAAAGGGGCCCTAATTTAAAAAAAAAAACTAAGGGCCGGGGATGGGGGCACCGCCTTTTAAACCCAACATTTGGGAAGGAAAGGGGGCCGGGGGGGTTTTTTGAGGGGGGCCGGCCTGGTCTCAGAGCGGGGTTTTTCCCCCACAGCCAGGGGAAAACCCCCGAAACCCTTCCCCAAAAAAACCTTTTTTAAAAAAAAAAAGAGGGGGGCGGTGGGGCGCACCCTTTAATCCCCCAAAAAAGGGGGGGAGGGGGGGCTATTTTTGCCAGCTGGGGGACAGATGTTCCAGGGCTACCCAAGAAACCCCCTTTTTGAAAAAAACCAAAAAAAAAAAAAAAAAACAGGGGGGGTATAAGGAAGAACGAATTTGAAGAAAAGTATAGAAAAACACTTAAATTTTTTTTTTAAATCAAAATCAAAAAAATGATTTGTTTGTTTTTTTAAAAAATTTTTTCTAAGCCCCCGGGGGGTTTCAGCAAACCCCAAAAAACCCCCCCACTTCCTTTTTGCCCCAACATGACCCTCCTTTAAAGCTAAAACCTTCGCCAAAAAAAACACAAGGGAAAATGTTTCCAAAACCACTTAGTCTTCTAATTGCAGAATCACAGAAAAAATTGATTTCCCATTTAAAGTTACACAAGCACCTTCCCCGGAAAACGTCATTAAAGGAACACACACCATATAAAAGTGGAAATTTTTTTAAACCCAAAATAATAAAGGGTTTTTTTCCAGAACATATCTAGTGAGTAAAAGGCCCTTTAAAAACTTTTTGAAGTTCAAATAAAAGTCTTTTCATTATATTTAAAAAAATTAATAAACATTATCTCGGCTGATACAATAGTCCCTTTCTTTAAAACCTCCCCAAAAATGCACAAATTTTTTTTTAAATCCTTTTTTATAAAAATTTCAAATAGGGGATACCCAAAACCCTATCACAAAAAAAACCCAAAAGGGGAAATTTTTCCCCTAGGACTTTTTTACGGGAAATTTTTGGGGGAACTCAAGAAAGGGTTTTAAAAATTTTTGCCCCGGGAAAAACCTTTTTTATGGCTTTTTTTTTGGGGGGGAACCCAGAGAACGGGACAGCTCCTTTATCTTTTTTGGGTGGGGGAAAATTTCCATTCCCCTTCCCCCTCTCTTCACCCCAGGTTTTTAAATGCCTGTCCTCCCTTTTTTGACAGTTCCCAAGTAAAAACCCCCTTTTAAAAAAAAACGCCACATGCGTTAGCTTTCAAACAGTTTTAAAAATTTTTGAAAATTTTGTCTTCTTGGGGAAAAAATTAAAAAACAATATTTTTTTCTTTCAACATAAATTTTTTAATTTTTTTAACAATTCAAAAAAATTTTTATCAACCTTTTACCCTTTTTCCCCAAAAAACCCAATCCTTTCTACCTCCCATTTATTTCTTTTTTAAATTTCTTCAAAAACCAGAAAAAAAACAAAACTTAAAAAACAAGAAAAGGGGATCAAGACAAAAGAAAAAACAAAACCAAAAAAAAAAACAAATACTAATTAAATTTTTTTTATCTTTTTATCCTGGGCAAACTTCCGGAATTCATCGCACAAAACCCCTGACACCCCCCGGGTTTTCCCCAGCAGTTAAACAATTTGGGAAAAATTTTTTTGGGTTTTGGGGTTTTTTTTTACTTTTTTTCCTCACCCTGGGGGGTTGGGGTTTGGGTTTTAAAACGTAAAGGGAAATATAAAATTCAATAAATTGCCAAACTTTTTAAAAAAAAAACCCAAAACTTCCGACTAATTTAAACAACACCCAAAAACCCACCCCAACACACACAAAGGCCTTTTTCACAACATTCATACACCACACCCAAAACATTTATTTTAAACCCCTGCTCCCTTAAAAAAAAATTTTTTATAAAATTTTTTGATATTTGGGGGTTTTTTTTTATTTAAAAAAA
>JAJTUV010004719.1:0-16520 GCA_021653895.1 Mastomys natalensis
TGGGAACTCCCAAGACGCAATTCACAGACCACATGAGCTCAAGAAAAAGTAAGACAAAAGTGTAGATGCTTCGGTTCTTCTTAAAGGAGAAACAAAATACCCATAGGAGAAAGTATGGAGACAAAGTTGGACAGAGACTAAGGAAAGGCCATCCAGAACTGCCCACCTGGGGATCAATCCCATATATAATCACAAAAAAACAGACACTATTGTGGATGCCAAGAAGTGCTTGCTGACAGGAGCCTGATACAACTGTCTTCTAGAGGCTCCACCAGAGGTGGATGCTTGCAGCCAATTATTAGACTGAGAGGGGTCCCCAATGGAGGAGTTAGAGAAAGGCCTGAAGAAGCTGAAGGGGTTTGCAACCCCATAGGAAGAACAACAATATCAACCAACCAGACCTCCCATAGCTCCCAGGAACTATACCACCAACCAAAGAGTACATATGGAGAGTCCCATAGCTCCAGCTGCATATGTACCAGAGGATGGCTTTGTCAGACATTAATGGGAGGAGAGGCACTTGGTCCTGTGAAGGCTGGATGCCCCAGTACAGGTGAACGTAAGGGCAAGGAGGTGGGAGTGGGTGAGTGAGTGGGGGAACACCCTCACAGAAGAAGGTGGTGGGGGATGGGTTAGAGGGCTTCTGTGGGGAGGGAAACCAGGAAAGGGGTTAACATTTGAAATGTAAATAAAGAAACTATCCAATAAAAAATTTAAAAGAAAAGAAATGTCAGTTGGTAAATGAAAAAAAAAATATTGCTACTAAAATAAACCTACCATAATTTAAGGCATTAAAACATAAAGAAATTTAAAATAAAAAGCAAAAATTTGTTCACTGGTTACAAGAATAATACTGCAGTATATATACAAAAATATAGTAGAATAATCAAGAGCAAGTAGAAATCAATAAATGTGAAAGAACTCATAAAGAATATTTTAACTGAGTATATATAAATCCACAAAAGAAAACAAAACAACAAATCTCTTAAAACTTGTACATCAACATTAAGTTAATTTTCAGAATAATTTGTATATGTATAAATGAAGAAATTGAAAAAAATTGAAGGCTGAATACTCAGGATCTAGGCTACTTGCAAAAGAGGTGAAAATAGTTTTCTTTTATGGTCTGTGAATTAACTAATATATCTCAGTAAATAACAATGTAAAGCCAAAAGAAAAAAAAAAGAACAAACAACAAAAGACAAATACTTCCATAGCTACATAGTTAGCAGAGTTGAGAGACTTACACTTTCTAGGCTTACTTTTGGTACAGAGTGAGTTACCATTATCCTATCAATATATTGCGAAGAATTTGTCCATAATAAAATTAACAGAATTGCGGTGATAGCATACTGTTAGCATATGTGAAACAATGAAGATATAAGTACATGATTACAGTTACTTTATATTTTTTAAAAATGTGGCAAAAACGTGTTAGAGAAAGATTACATCTTCAATAGTGGTGAAGGGTGGTGGAAAACGTGGCTTTCCACATGTACTAGAATAAAACTTCATCTTTTTTTCTCAACCTGCATAAAACTCAATCCCAATAGATCAGGAACCTCAACACAAGACAGGATACCCTAAATCTAATAAAGGAAAATGTAGTTACTTACACTGTTTCTGTGTAAAGGGAGAGGCTTTGATTTCCTAAATATGAATCTGATTGCATTGGAAATCAAATCAGCAATCAACAATTGGCATCTAATTAAACAAAAACAAGCAAAATAGTTTTTTTACACACCAAAAGAAACTGTGAAGCAAATGAATATGCACCACACAGAACAAACACCCTTGATAGCAATTCATCTAACAGAGGATTAGGCCTAGAATACACAAATAAATAAAAGATTATGCATAAACATTTAAAGAAACGAGCAGCCAAGTGGAACCAAATGGAAAATTTTCAAAAGATGAAATGCAAATTGCTAGAAAACACTTTAAATATACTCACCATCCTCACCTGTCAAAGGAGTGGTAATAAACTACATAACGATTCAGTTTCGTAAGCAAAGTCCTTATGATACAAGTACTTTATGTTCTACAACAGAAAAGCTTTCGTTTCTAAGTTCTTTCTTCATAAAGGTAGAGAAAGGCAGCAAACTATGTCAGCAGATGAATGAACAAAAAATGTGGTGTATGTGCACCATGAAATATTATTCAGTTTATTTAAGAAAATCTCTAGATAAATACAGGGAATTTGAAAAGAAATTCTGAGAGAGGTAATTCAAACAAAGAAAAGACATTGACCATATGGCCTCTCTTATATGGGTGTCCTAGTTAATTGTTTGTGTGTTTAACTTGGGAACACCCGAAAGCCAGGAAATAACCTAGGAGACTTTGAGGGGTGTGTTCAAGGAGGAAGACTATATATATGCTATTGATTAAACAAAAGCAGAGCACAAAACCTTGGAGCTAAAAAGGATTAAGCCAAGAAGGGCATGGAAGTTTTAATGAAATCAGGGATGAAGAGGAGGAATATCTAAAAGAACAGGCTTAAAAGTCATGGGAAGACCTAGAATCATGCAACACAAATTTAAAACAAAATAAATGGAAGAAGAGAGGAATGCAAGCAAAATGAAAGAAGGGGATGTATTGATGATTCATATATTAAGCAGAGATTAGGGTCACAGAAATGGGGCCAAGAAGGGGGCAATGAATGGTTTAGCCAAAATTAATAATTCATAAAAATGTCTTCTTGATGTCCACTGATTATTAAGCCAGTTGTAACACAAGCCAGAATTACAAGCATGATGAGGTGCTCTGAGATGTGCAATAGTGGCACTTATACCCGGGAGTAACCAGCAGCAAAATAATTGAATGTCAGTATTACTTAATAGGAGAGAATATTCTTTGCCCTGTAAAATTAGTGAACTACACATGCTGATAAAAGCATAATCTGAGAGGAGAAGCCTCCAACTGCCTAAGATTTCCTAAGCAAGTATAGATTCTACCAGTATTCTTCTATTTATCCTTATACCCTCAAATAAGCATAGATATTACCCCTCATAAAGAGCTTCCCTTTTTGCAGCAAAAGTCATTACATAAAAGAACAAAACCAAAAATCAAAATACAACTGGTACAAATGCAAAGGTTAAGTGAACATGGTGGCCTCCCATGAACAAAGAGTTACAAAATAACTCATACACAGGCAACATCTTGAAGAGACAGTTAAAGATTCTCAGAGCTAAAGACCTTAAGGAGGAAATTATAGGAAAGTGGCAGTTGGAGACTTCTCTTCTAAGATGTATGTTCTCATCTGCTACATCTGCTACAAGATAATGTTTTCTAACTTTTTTAAAAAGGAGTATCAGAATTGAGGTTGGTAAGGAGAAGAGCATAAACTTGGACTGAATTGAGGAAGTATATAATCACATACATTGTATGATATTTCTCATGTTTTTTTCTTATTTTTAAATTCTGTTTTAATTGCATTACAAAGAGAAGAAAAATGTGTTTTCTATAATTCCATGAACAACACATTTAAAAATAAATCATTTTCTCTACCACCGTTAACGATGATATTTCTTAACTTTAAATAAAGTAAGTTTCCTTTAAAACATGTCTGTTATTCATACCTCATCTCTTGTCCTATGCTTCAGTCATACTGGAATACCAGCCTTTCACAGAATAGAAAGTGAATTTAAGCTCTTTAAACAATTTGCCTATCAAAACAGCTGTCATTAAATGATTAAAAGTAAATGAGTTAAATCCTCAAACTTCTTGAGTGCTCATTTGTTTTAATCTATGAGGTTAAAGTTATAGTATTAGTGTTGAAATTTACTTTCAAACAAGACAGAGGCTTCAGAAGTAATATACTATTGAAAAATATCAAAGCAAGACAAAAAGCTGGAGTAGAGATACCATGCATGAGTGGACAATGTTGCTGGCAGAAAACAATGTTTAATAAAATAATAACAGTTTTGTTCACAAGGCTATTTCCTATAAGTAATTGATCAGATGTCTTGAAAATAACACAGGCTTTGCTAATTGGTTAAATTACATTGCACTTTATCACTCTCTATAAATACAAGATAATTTCTGATTGCTGAAGATACCTTATGCTTTGGCAACTAGACATAAAGAAATCAGACATGTAAGAGGAAACTTTCTCCCTGTTGGAACTTTCATAGTACATAATATATTATGCATGCTGCTAGGGCCAGTGTGGCAACTGGTTGAATGTGGTTCATGTGTTATGGGGTAAGCACTTTCTATTTGAGTTTGAGGTCTCTTCTGAATAAAGCATTTTGTTATTGTTGTTGTTGTTGTTATGTTCTTGCTGTTGATACTGTAATCCTTTTTGGGGGAGTCCAAAGGCCCTCTAAGGCAGTGTTTCTCAACATGTGTGTCATGATTCCTTCAGCAAACCTGTATTTCCAAATATATTTGATTATTATTTATATCAGAAGAAAATTACAGTCGTGAAATAGCAGCAAAAGTAGTTTGATGTTTTGGGGTCACCACAACATGAGGAACTATATTAAATCTTACAACATTAAGAAGGCTGAGAAATGCTGCTCTAACGTATAAACTTCTTATGCTTTGCTAAATTACCACATTGTCAATTTGTCTTGTAAATGCTAGTTAACACTTTTACCTATACACACAAGCTGCTTTAGTCCTTGATAAGAGCAGTTTCTGCAGTGGGGCAGTCAACATAGAGGTGGACACTTTTTCCAAGTGCTAGCCATACAAAATTGAGTACCCACATTAACCTGATTACACCAAAGGGTCAGAGAACATTGTGGCAAGGGAAGAGAGATAGGATATAAGAGCCAGAGGAAGACTGAGTGCTGTGAAATGCTGTCTTCTGGACATGACATGGTTAATGAAATCATTAAAGTCACAGCAGCTATAGGTGCCTGAACAAGACCTATACAAGATCAAGATTCCAGAAACTCAATCTTTGATGGAGTAATAAATCCACACCCATTAGTGGGGAGCTTTTTGCACTAGATAGGTGCTGATGATAGATAAGCTTTCCTTTTGGAGTATATTGAAACTGGTAAGATTCATACACATTAGCAGACAGACTTACACTCAAGCATATGGATCAGAAGAAAGGGGACGTAGTGAGTTATCGAGAGTGAGAGAGAGAGAGAGAGAGAGAGAAGAGAGAGAGAGAGAGAGAGAGAGGAAATTGTAGGGCAGTTGTATTGTGAGGGGAGAAACTAAAGTAGATACGGTAATTTTTGTGCAACATGTATAGATGTCTCAAAATATAGATAAATTTAAAAATTAGAATGACAAAAAATAGAGGAAGAAGTTAATAAAAGACATGAAATAGAAAGCACTTATGAAGCTGTCAATATTAACAAAGACAAAATGGTAATTTATGACATTACTAAAATATCTGATAACATGCAAATTCTAGAAATTCTAGACTAGTAAACTAAACAGAAATAATAAATCTAACCACAATCCGTTAAATCAGTAACACTATATTGGAGGGAAATGAAATACTACAAAATCAGATTACAAACATTGTATACTGGAATATTTCACATTTTGATTGTCAGGTTCTTTTTAAATGGCAAAGATTGGTTTGCTTGTTGTTTGTTTTTTTATGTATTGCTTTGTGGTATGTTGTCCAATAGAGAAGCCCAGCATTAAACACAATATATTGGTCTGTGTAGATGGCTCTTTGTTAAGAGCACTGGCTGCCTTTAAGAGGACCCAGGATTTATTACCTGAATCCACATAGTACTTTGAATGGTTTGTAATCCAGTTTCAAGGCATCTAGTTCACGCTTCTGACTTCTATTTTCACTTTTCTGGCTTTTATGTGTATGGTACACAGGAATTCATACAGGAACAACATCCATATACATACAAACACAAATACATTTTTAAAAATTATATCACGATGTAGCTGATACGTAAATTAACTCCCATTATTTCTGCTTTAATGTGTACATTATGATGACAGACAACCATTAGGAGTATTAGACTATCCTTTCAACTTTAAAATGAGAAAAGATAAATACAATGTCAAACAAATATTAAAATTATTTTAGTTTAAAGAAATGTATTTCGCCGGGCAGTGGTGGCAGCACGCCTTTAATCCCAGCACTTGGGAGGCAGAGGCAGGCGGATTTCTGAGTTCAGGCCACTGGTCTACAGAGTGAGTTCCAGGACAGCCAGGGCTACACAGAGAAACCCTGTCTCGAAAAACCAAAAAAAAAAAAAAAAAAAAAGAAAGAAAGAAAGTATTTCAATAGTAAAGGTCTGGGCACATATAGTTGATTTTTTTTTTAATGTATGATAAATAGGATTGATCTTTATATTCTTTTCAGGAAAAGGGAGAATTTAAATTTGTACTAAAAATCTTAAAACAGCAATACTAAAATCTATAAGGATAATATATCGAAAGAAACCTACATATGCCATGTGTTTTGAAATGAATTGAAACATTATGCAATAAATTGTATCAGTATCATTAAATTTCCCTAATTTATTATAGAGTATAAATTATATGTAACCCTTAACTATCTATAATCATGGTACTCTCTCATATTAATAATTAAAAGAAATTATCATGGGCCATTTTAACACCCAGAAAAGTACTTCAAAAATTTAAAAGCATTATACTAAGAATTTTATAATTAGTTATGTAAGAAAACACATTTATTAAAAAGAAGAGAAATATACATATAATAAATAATAAACAAGTTTATACACTTAAGCCTTTCCCTGTCATTTATAATTATCAAATATATTCAGTAAGTTTTAAATATCTTATGACAACTAGTGGCTCAAGACTTTAAAAATTACAATTACTTGAAAACTAAGAAATTTGTAAGTACCATGCATATTCTCTATTTTGTTTAAGATATCACAAAAGATTATGAGTCGGGAATTAAAAATAATTATATTTGTATAATTGATTGTATTATACTAAGCCATAGAAATTCAATCAGACTCAGAATCATAATCCTTGAATGTAGCCATTGTGAATGGCATTTACACATAGTGCTAGGTGTATACATACATATATCCATCATATATATATATAATTTATATATATATATATATATTATCAATGCAGATGTGCATATATTTTCAAATACAAGTAACTATGATATTATAGACAGTCATCCTCTCAAAGATGGTAATATAAAACAACCACACTTTTTTGATACAGAAAAGAGTGCCTAATGTCATCTAAAAATTGCCAAACTATTACTTGTCAATTCATATCTGAGATATAATCCCATGTATGTTTATTGTACACAAAAAGAAATAAAGTTATTCTTCGGTGTCTAAAAGAATGATATTGGAGAGGGAGCAATACCAGACTCCATCTTGCTCTTTTCTTGGGGAAGCATGGCTGCTACGTGTTGTGATGACTGACGAATCAGATACTAGACACAGATAGCCATTAGGGAAAGGGCTTTCTAATTCCTCTGATCAATATTCCCAGCTTTCTAAGTGTTTGGTGGACGTGGGAATTTGATTCTAACTTGATGTATTTATTCTAGACTAAGAATAACAGCATTATTGGAGGCACCCTTGGGTTCACCTTTTAAGGTAACATGATTTTGATGTTTTAAAAAGGACGGTGAATTCTCAAGGATGGATATGTGATGAATATGCACTTTAGAATAGAGGTAACTTTTCTTTACATGTGTGGAAAAGACATTTATGTAATTTTCCAATAAAAGCAGCCTACTCAGACAGAACTATCAATTGTAAATTGAAAATAAATTAAAATAGCTGAGAAATGAGAGAGATATTGTAATAGAAATTGTGAGTGACCTTTAACAGAAATGGTTCTAGCAAGAACAACTGTAATTATTGAGAAAAATGGAAGGAACAGCTCCTGTGATTACTTGGTAGCAAGCATCCATTGGTACAAATGAATTGCTGCCATGTGATTGCTTCTGAAAATTGGCTGCCAGGTAAATTTACATCATGAGCAAGTTAGCCTCAATGGACTCATGAAGATGACTAAATAGAATGTCAACAAATCATGTGGATCACAGTTATTTTATAGCTCACTTTACATGTTAAAGTTTCTTGAATGTGTAGTTTTCAATTATTGTGATAAAAAATAAAATCTATTTAATCTGATGTTTAAGATGCTGAGTTATGGATAATCAAATCCATTCATGATCTTTTGTATAAAAGCATGTAAATGGACTTTATAAGAAACGTAAGATGGAAAATGAGACATAAATTTTACATTGCAAACAATGGTAGCCATATAAATTATTCTTCAATTTCCAAAAGGCTCTTTTAACAGAAAGCTGACTATTTTTACACTAATCCTGTTCTAAATTAACATGGTATCAATCAAGAGCTGACTTTCCAACAGAAATATTTGTATGTATATATTTATGTACATTATGTGTGTGTCTGTGTTTATCAATAAATTAATGATGGATGGATAGATAGATAATAGATAGATAGATGAATGATAGATAGATAGATAGAAGATTATCTTTCACCATTACAAATGTTTATACTCTCTATAAGATCTGTGTATTGAAACTCTACAATACTCATGAAATTACTTCGTGGTAGTCCAAATCCAATGTTTCAGTAGACAACCCAAACTGAAGGCATGGCAACAAGTATAGGTGAGGATAAAAGAAAATCAATGGTCTAACTCAATGAGAAAGAAGAAATCCGAGATACTTGCCTTTCTATTACTTCAAGCCTTAACACTGGGTGGTGTCTATCAATCTTGGTAAAGTCCTCTGTTTTTGTCAGATTCCATATTTTAAACTACTTCTCAATGAACAATCACAACTCTTAAATATTCCATTCAAATATTTGTGTATCCTCTGTTCCTGACATATTGGTCCAGAAATTCAATATCATGTACATTGAGATGATTTCTTCATGATGTGAAAAATGTATTTTCAGAGAACAGGTATTATAAAATTATATCCAGGTTTCTGGAATTCAATTAAGCTATTTCTTTATAAAAATTATTATAACACCTTTTACATACATCCAAACTTCATAAAAAATGATTTGGACATTATTACATTTTGATGAACATTTGTTATGTATTAAGTAATACCTCTCAAAAATAATTGTTTCAGAAGTCCTGCCAGTAAATCTAAGACAACCTTATTTAATTTAGAATATTTTTGTAAAACAAATACTATTAAACAGAGGAAATTATACGAATCTTGATTTTATGAGTATTATTAATATTAAACATTAAAATAATAGAGACTAACCCACATAGAGTAAAACATGTGGAAGTCACTAAATCATTTATTCTCCATAGAAAGCCAATGAATGCTTCTCAATTATAGAGAATAAAAAGGCAAAGAATAATTCTGACACAGCACTTTCAGAAGCACCAGTTGTAATTTCAGACTTTAAATTTCCACAACTTAGAAAATTTGAAACACAAATTTCAGTTGCATGAAAATACACATATTTTGTACAGTGTTTCAGACATCCTAGGAAACTACATACATATATACATATGCATGTACGTATATGTTGTAATTTACCACACTGAATAGTGATATTTTACTTCCAAATTTATGTGCTTGTGAGCCATGCCATGAAGCTGAAATCGTTAGTGATAACTTTATAGCAAAAAGAAATTTCTCCATGATCTCAGAGGCCTCTGAGAAGAGAAACCAAATCCCAAGCTGGACACTATTTTTGCAGCATAGTAAGAAAGTGCCCATGTCTATCGCTCAGTTATACTGCCTTGTGTAAACCTGTCATCATCTATCATAAGATCTCCAAGTCAGCTAAGACTGGATCCCAGCTAAGGGAATGCATTCCAGGGAACCACAAGGAATAAAGTAAGTCAGCATTTCGCCACCAAATACCGTAAATAACTAGTGTTTTCTTTTTCAGGTTAACTTGCTACCTGGTTTGCTTAATCTCAAACTTGCTATAGACTAATGCCAATATTGTTTTGTTAACTGCTTTTGTGAAATCGCTCTTATGAGCTTCAACCCCTTAACGCCAATCAACGACATAATTCATGAAGAAATAAATATTTTAAATAATTATTAGATTTACAGAATAAAATATTTATGATCCATAGCTAGTAAAAATGAGATTTACATGAAACTACATGCACTATAACTTTTGCATAAATGACATTGATAGATCCTTACTTTCTGTGCTTTTCTAGAAATGCCTTGGTGGTTGAGGGGCTGCACTCCAAAATGGATTGACCTGATATTAAATCATGCTTTAAGAGTCACCAGCCCTGTCTGCTTGTTCTTTTAAAGATATCAGTGTGCTTCGGTTTCTACATCTATGGCATATGCGTAACACATAGCCTATAGTGCTTTTTCTAATTTTTTATGGATTACTATTTTACAACCATCTAAATACTGTCTGGACTTTATTAAGCATTATTTACCTTTATGCTAAGTAGTTAGATACATCTAGAATTCTGATATTTGGGCTTTATTTTAGTTTCAAATTCCCAGAATAATCCCATGAAATAATTCCTATTTCACTCTTTTTCGAAATAATGAAATATAAGTGGAATATATTTTATCCTAAATATTAAATAATTCAGCTTCTTCATTTTGCAAATAAAACTTTAGGACATGGGGTTGACTAGATTGTTCAGTGGTGAAGCTGTTTTTTTGTCAAATTAGATTTAACATCTGATGGATAGGGAAACCATTCTTGATATTATAAGCCTTGCCAGCAAACAGTGACTACACCTGCCATAAATTATATAAGAGAAACTACTGTTGATAATTTCCTAAATCAATATGCTTTCTAATTGTCTCCTAAGTTCCTAGTCTTTACCTATAGATAAAGTAACTATTAACCCATATCAAGATATTATTTGTCAAGAAACAGAACTTTTAATTACCCACAACAATGAATGCTCAACCACAACAGATACTGTGCATGCACCTCCTATACCTACAGATCATGGAAAGTCATGATCTGGATTTGATCTGGAAGAATGATGTCAATGAAATGCTCTGATGAAGTTCTCACACAAATTCTAAATAAACAGAAAAAGTAAACATAAATAAAATTGTGAGGAAAAGTTCGATACTGCTCTCACACAGGACTCATGTTCTGTTCTCAGTATCCACATCATGGCCAGAAACACCAGAAATTCTAATCTTGGATCCTGCACTGCAAAAGCAACACTCATGTATACTAAACATTCACAAACACATAGACATTTACAACAGACATACATAGCTCTGGAGACACATATTCCACACAAACATGTGCCACATACATATCACACACTAAACATACACAAACCATAGATCTGGGAAGATTTTAAGAGAAAGAGGCCCAGAAAATCTGATGATTTGTCCTTAGACATGATAGAAAAACATTCATCAGTAAAATCTGAACAATATTATTGTCTGAACATGACAGGTATAATGAAAAATGTGACCTGCAAACATAGGCATAGAAATGTCACATGCTCTTATTCCTAAATGAAGAGGAGAAAGGGAGAGCCAGTTTCCTGCAGGGAGTACCTACTCCTGCATAGGTTGCGCAGTGAACATAGGGTGTTGTACGTAATGTATCCAGGCATTTTATATATATATATGTGTGTGTGTGTGTGTATGTGTGTGTGTGTATGAATTTGGACAGGAGCAGGGGATCATAGGATGATTTGAAGGAGTCAGGTCTGAGAATGATGTCAATGAAATGCTCATGGATGAAGTTCTCACACAAAAATTCTAAATAAAACAGAAAAAGTATAACATAAATAAAATTGTGAGGAAAAGTTCGATACTCCTCTCACACAGGACTCATGTTCCTTTCTCAGCATCCACATTATGGCCAGGAACCACCTCGAATTCTAAATCTTGGGATCCTGCACCGCAAAAGCAACCACTCATGTATACTAAACATTCACAAACACATAGACATTTACAACAGACATACATAGCTCCTGTAGACACATATTCCACACAAACATGTGCCACATACATATCACACACATAAACATACATAAACCATAGCCACACACATACATATATATATATATACCACAGATACACATATCACTCACACACATACACAACTCACAGGTACGATTAAAAATAAAACAAATATTTCCAAAAAATATTAGAGAATATATGAAATGCAATTTTATAGAGCCGTAAAAAATTAAAAATCTAAAAATAACCTTTACTGGAAAATTATTCTTTAAGAAGAATAATGAGAAGAGTGAAATATTAATTCCTGCCTTCAGCTTTCAGAGCTCCATCCGTTTCCCTTTATACATCTTCACATACTTTAGTCACAATTTATCTTCCTTTTCTGTATTTCATGAAACATCCTCCCAAACAGTGGCATATAAGTCTGCTGATTTTAATCTAATTCTGAATAAATCTTCAAATGTTTGCACAGGTCTCTGTATTTTTAAACTTATCTATTTAATAGCATGCATTTAAATATTTTCCAGGTAAGCAGAAATAAAACAACAACCTCTATTTATTAGCATAAATTTTTTTATTTGGATAGCTTAAGTATTTATCATCACTGAGATTTACCCTCTACACAAGACTAAGACCAGGATGTCATTATGCTGTAGTTTTTAGGCCTAGTTTTCTTATATGGATAAAAATGATATTAGCTCTGTAGATATCTTGACACATTCACATTATCATCTCTATACTCAAAAAGGGCAAAACCAAACAAAATAACAGAAACAAAATATTAAATAAATGGCATAATCTATTTAAAGTCAAAAATGTGATAATGATAATGGTTAGTTGGTATATCTATAAATACTTCAAATAGAGTAACTCATTTAAAAAATAACTCATCTTGAAGAGAAATCAGACATAACACATAGAAACAGCCTAGCAATAGCTATTTAATTAGTCCTCACAGAAGAACAATATCTATGATATGGGTAAAAGATTCGTTTATGTAATACCTTGTATTATTTCACTGAAGTCAATAAAATTTAGATGCTACTTGAACTATGACATTATCCACATTATGACTAAATGACACTAAAATTGATTCCTCAAGGATTAACTCTTATATGTAATAAGATCAAAATTTTTGTAACTGCTTTTTATTAGATCTGACAAGTTAAAACAACTCCAGGAATTGCAGCATAGAATATGTTATCATTAACCATTCTATGCTATTCATACAAAAGCTATCACAAGAAATAGTGTCTAGACAAAAGAAGACTGCTGATTATATTTACAAATTGGATCACATTCTCTTACAACAAAAAGTGAGAAATTATTCTGCATTTAAATGTTTTCCTCTGCATAGAGATCTACCCGATGGTGTGTGTGTGTGTATGTGTGTATGTTTGTGTGTGTTATACTTTTTAATCAGATTATCTATGTAGTGATTATATCAATCCAATGTATGTCCATCTATTTAGAAAATATACTGTGTTCTTTGAATGTCAATGAGGGAAGCAATGAATATGAGTGGACAAAGAATATGTGGGAATTTCCATGTATTTTCTTAGCTTGACTATAAATGTAAAACTTCTAAAAAAATTAATAAGATGTATTACATTATTTACAAGTATAAATTTGTCAGAAAGTTACTATTGAGTATTTATTACAATTAAGAGAGTGAATAATTTCTCTCGTAGAAAAATAGTAATAGGAGGCCAACATTAAACTTTAAGATGTTAAATATACTTTCATTTTATTTTCACAAGATATTATATTTTTTCAATATACTCAAAAATCACTAAGTTCTTAAAATACATGAAACTATATAAAGTCAGTTTTCCTATACCATGTACAAAAAATGTTATAGCTGAATTTTCTCAAGATAAAATTTTAGTAGTAATTACTGAAATGGAGAATCCATGTGAAAAAGTTATTTGATTTGAAAATTTTACAGTTTTTCCCTGGCATTACAGGCAACTTCACAAGCATAATGTATATTTCACCCTAGAGAGTTGTAGACAAAAATCAATGCATAATAAGACTCCGTATCACTAATTATGTTAGTTAGGGTTTTCATTGCTGTGAAGACACACCATGAACAAGACAACTCTTATAAAGGACAATATTTAATTGGGAGTGGTTTAGAGTTTCAGAGTTTCAGTCCATTATAATCACACAGGTAGCATGGCAACGTTCAGGCAGACATGATGCTGGAGAAGGAGCTGTGAGTTCTACATCTTATTCTGTAGGCATCAAGTAGGAGTCTATATTCCACACGGGAAGAGAATTAGCACAGGAGACCTCTAAACCCAAGTCCACAGTGACACACTGTGGCCAAGAATACACCTATTCAAACGAGACCATATGATCTAACAATGCCACTCTCAAAGGGCTCAAAATAAGAATCTAGGGAGTCCAAATATATTCAAATCATAATACATACTTTTGAAAGACTAGGGGTTAGGCAGATCACTGACAGGAAGACAGACATTGAGTGGAATGAGCCAGAGGTAACTTCCCGTTTAGGTTTCTTGCTCATCTTCCAACAGTTTTTCTTCAGAGCCAGTATTACTGAATGCAAACCCATCCCCAGCCCTTCTATTTTGGGAAATCTCCAACAATTTACATATTCTCTTCTGAAACAAAATAACGTAACTGTGGATATCCAATAAGACATGATTTCTGAAATAATTTGGATAAGTTATAGCATGTGTTGGACTCTCACAAATGTTAAAAATATGAAAATATAAACCTTGGTTTCCAGAATCATACACATGTAATATTATATTATCCAATTCTACAAATAGAAAACAAACACATAAGTGTGCAAATACTCTAAACATAATAAACTCTTAAATGCTTCACTTATTTTAACTTTTAAATCCTATTTTCTGCTTCATTTATTAAAAGTATTTCTATTTACATGATATTCTTGAATTGATATCTATATCTTATATCTCTATATCTATATCATCTCTATCTCTATCTCTATCTATCTTATCTATATTTATCTATATCTTATTATATTATCAATCCAATGGTTATCTATCATAGTTATATACATGTCCACATAGTAAAAGTCTATCAAGTATGCTGTTTGAAGGTTTATATTTAAGTTAAAATTAATAGATTATTTTGCAATATAAAGTCATTTAAATATATTTGTTGTTTTAAATTAATTTTAATTTCTATATTATAGATATAATTAACTACAGGAACCATATTTTAACATTAGAAAATCTAACTAAGGTTGTAGAATAGGTAAATGGTTCAGAGTAATTAGAGACCTTGAAGAAGACGGAATGGAATTCAGTTCCCAGCCTTCTGTTTACAGGTTATGACTAAATGTGAATCTCACTCCATCAGGTTAGAAGCCTCTGGTATTACAGACACAAGCATGCACATTCTTGTGTCTACACACAGACATATACTTAATTAAAAAAATACTTTTATTATTCTAAGTTTAAATATAATTGTATCAAATTCTCCCTTCTCCTTTCTCCCAAACACTGGCCCTCCCTTGTGCTCTCTCTCTCTCTCTATCTCTCCTCTCTTCTCTCTCTCTCTCTCTTTTCAAATTCATGACCTTTGACCTCTTAAAGAATAATAATATTATTTAATAATTGTGACACACATAAGCGCTTCTATGTTTTCTTAAGTATATAAATATAATCTGTCCATCTCTTTAATACTGCTTGTATGGATATGAATTCATGGAAGACCACTTGGATAGTAGATATTAAATAAGAAATTGGCAGAATCTTCTCTGAAGAAGATTGTTTTCTCCATTCTCAGAATTCCGTGTTCTTCTGTAGATCTTTGTGTAGAACTGGGAACCCAGTATCTCTTCCCAAATACTGTAAACTTAACCAGGGGTTAGGGAGGTTATATGTTTTGTTAGAGAATATATGGTGGCCAATTTAGTAAGCCATATAAATTCTAATTGCATCTTAAATATATATCCTTATACATATAGATAAGTATAAGTCTTAACCCTAAACAAATAAACTTAATTTTGCAACAGATAAAGATCATTACAGAAATCTCTAACTTATCTAAAAGTAGAGCACAGGTGATCCTGTGGTATCCATCACCAATTAGTGTACTGCAGCAATACAAAGACACCTAAGGCTCAAGGAATATCTAACCATTCTAAGTATCATTTTCACTGGAAACATTCTCAAAGTATATTTTCAACTTGAAACTGAATAGCAAAAAAGATTTTGCTGTGATGTTGTTTTCTATGTTACTTCAAGTTTTTATGTTTCTTATAAGGTACCAACGGCAATGTAATTAGACAAACTCACTTGCAAATAAGTTTGAGAACTAATAGAGTATAAAATATAAATATGAGATAAAGTAAGAATTGATGTGGTGCCAAACATACATGTAGATAACACATCTGTACCCATAAAATAAACAAATAATATTAAAATAGAATATAGATTTAACAATGAAAATCACTGAGAATAATTCTCTGTTTGAAATTGTATTCATTGTTTAATTTATTGATGTGTTTGATCTGTTAATTTAATTCATTGATTAACAAAATTGGTTCATATGATCCTTTAGAGGTACAATGTTGAATCATTAAGTGACTTTATGATATGTGCTCCTCATTATTTAAAGACTTTGAGATCTGTTTTTTTTTTTTTCTTAA
>JAJTUV010004720.1:0-16513 GCA_021653895.1 Mastomys natalensis
CTAGATAACGATATCAGTGGTTAAAGTTCTTGGGCCTTCAAACATAAGGGCCTGAGTTGAATCTCCAGAAATCATGTAAGGCTAGATGCAGTACCATATGTCTGGAGTCACAGTGCTTATTTACTGAGATAGAAGACAGAGACAGAAAATCTCATGAAACTTGTAGACTAGCTATCCTGCAGAATCAGCCAGAACAACAAAGAGACACTGCCTTTTATAAGGGGGAAGACAAGGACTAACATAGGAGGCTGTTCTCAGATTTCTATTTTTTAAAATTTTTTTTGGTTCTTCATGAGTTTCACATTAAAGCACCCCCAGTTCCACTCATCTCCTTATCGTATTACTCTCCCCCTTACAACATCGCTCCAAAATGAAAATATAAAGCAAAAAAGAAAAAGAAATACAAAACAAAACAAACAAACAAAAACACAACGAACCAACCAGGTTGGACTAAAGGCGTCATGGGTGTGTGTGTGTCTGTGTGTGTGGTGTGTGTGTCCCGTGGTGTGGGGTATACCTTCAGTTGACAGCAGAATCTGGTGTTGTTATTTCTTCAAGGTTTTGTGGGTGTGTGGGATGCAAGATTATTGAGTCTTGGAAGCGTGCACCAAAGCTGTAGAAAGAAGATGAGGGCCCCATACATAAAGCTGGTTGGATACTTTGCACAGATCTTCTGAGTACTAAAACTTCCCTGGACATGAAAGTGAAGCTTAAATTATAGTAGAGGCCCAGCATGTTGAAAATGCCAGGAATGTGGAATATTGTTGAAGAAAGCTGCGCACTGAATGGAGCCAGCTGAGAGGCCACATGTGCTATAGGCAGCAGAACTGTAGGGGTGGACACTATAACCCTATTGGAGACCATATGGGTGCCACTTTGAGCCTTAGATACTACATATGGAACTGAAGGGTTTTGTGTTTGCTTAGATATGTTTCAGTGTTCCTTGTGATACACATCTTTTCTGAGACTGCTCCTATTCTTCCCTTTTGGATTGAGAATTTTTATCTGTGCCTTTTATATTGCAATTATAAGCTCCCAAATTGTATATAGTCTCAAGAAAGAGACTGCATTAGACTTTGAATTATGGAACTGCGTTTGAATTATTAAGACTCTGGAGACTTTGAAGCAGAATTCCATGTGTTTTGTATGATTTGATGGCCAATGAGCCTATGGAGACCAGGAATGGAATGTAATGTTTTATTGTTGATACGTTCATATGTAAACACATGTTCCCAAGCAGTTGTTACTATTAAAGCAGGTTGTGGAAACTTTTGGACATGGGGACCAGATAGAAGAGTGATAGACCACTCTATTTGGATCTTCACTTTTTCAGCTTCCTTATCCACTGAGTTGTGGGCAAGCAGCTCACACTCCTGTAGACATGGACAAAATCTAGTCCTGCTGCATGCCTTCTCTATCATGAGAGAATGTGTCCCTTTAAGAACAAGTCAGAAAAAATTCTTCTTCTTTAAGTTTCTTTTGTTGTGTATTTAGTCACAATAATGAAAAAGCAACCAATATGCCCACATATATGAGAGGAATACTTTTCAAGCCTCCGAGTGGATGCTTGAAACCACCAACATATTGATCTCTGTTTATGTACTATGTTCCCCATATAGCTCTACATCTATGATAAGCTTCACTCACTTAAAGAAACCACTTCATGATTTCTCCTAGTAGACTCCAATTAACAATTGACTACTTTATGTTCTAGGACCATTATTAAGCAAAATAAAAAAGATGTTTTTAACACCAGTCCAGAAGTGCCTGTGTTGGTTCAAATGAAGAATGCCCATCATGAATTAATATATGGTCTCCAGTTGATGGTGCTGTTTGTAAAGGTTATGGACCTTTTAGAATGAGGATCCTTGCTGGAGGACATCTATTAGTAGGTGTGAGCTTTGAGTGTTTGTAGCCTTTATCCCACTTGCATTTTTGTCACTCTACTTCTAATGTGCATTGGTCTCTCTGCCTTCTGTATCTGCTTCCATGTTTACCTGGCCTATGGGCTTTCCTTAAACCATAAGCCATATAAACTTTTCTTCTATAAGTTGCTTTTGGGTCATGGTGTTTTACCACAGGCAACACCTAAATTATTAAAGTACATCATGTGCAACTGAGGTGACTACTATGTTCCTAGCATTAGAGAACATGATGGATCCATTGAAGACAGGAATGATTCAAGTTCCTGAATAGGGTGAATAGAGCAATATGGGAATTTTATCATGTTGCTCTTAATAGTAAACAATTGAAAAATTATAATTTGTTTATTTTTAAATTTTACATTTAATAATTTCAGGCAGTGGTGAGCATAGAAAACAGAAACTTCAAGCATAATGGTATAGATTAAGAAGACCATCTGTGAGATAAAACTCCTCCCATGTGATACAGTCCAAGCTATGTGCACAGTATCCATTTTACAGTCTTAGTGAGCACAGTCTTTAAGTCCTGCTTGGCTGGAGCTAATGACACAAACACACATACAAATGAAGATGTTAGAAGCTAGATATGTTGTGGAGCTTATATGATTGTAGACACAAGATGCCTGGGAAAGACACCAACAGCCCAGAAAGCAGAAAGTGCTAGACTTGGGATGCATCTCAATGGTAGAGCACTTGCCCAGAATGTGAGACATTCTGGGTAAGAGCTCTCATAAGAACAAGCAAACAAATATTACAATGTGTAACCCTTTCCTTGGAAAAGTAAAATAGGGATCTGTTTTGGATCCATGAGGAAAAAAAGTGAAACTTTGAAAAAGTAGAATGTACCTCTCTTCATCATCAGTCACAGTCACAGAGGATGGTGGGGTCTGGTCTTGGGAAGCTTTAAGACTATTTAACTAGCCTAATGGCTTCTTCTTCAGGTATAATCAAAAGTTTCAAGCTTCAAAGACTCCAGCTATTAGCCTTGTGCTTTGTTCAGCATGACCAGAGACTAGTTTCAGCAAGTACTAGGGAGATCAGCAAGTACACTATAATGCTACCTGCCCCCTCAAGACCACGTGACTGAGGAAGGAAATAAGGAAATGATGACTGGACAGGGGCATAGGGCAGGTTACAAATAAGGGCATCAAGGCCTATTGGCCTATATAATGCATGATCAACTAGAGGCAAGGATGCTCAAGTGTTTCTCCAGGCCAGGGAGCAGAGGTATCTGTACATGCAGTGTTACCCCTCATCTTTGGGTTTTCTTGTCATCCAAAAGCCAGGGGGATGCCGGAAATCAGCAGATGTTGACAACTATATGCTTTGGTTTTTTCATATCAATACATATCTATAGTTTTATTTTAAAATATGCATAGGTAGATATTAACAACAATGCCTAATAAAAATGAAATTGTTATAACAATAAAGCAAGAAAAGTCATTTAAAACTTAGGGATTCTTTTTTTCTAGACATATATTACAGACATCTTATAAGATACCTTTCCTGTAGTACTAAAATTGTCAAAATATAGAAGACCTAGAAAGACTACAGAAGCAAATGAGATCCAAGAACATTACTAAATTCGGTGTGTGTTTGCTGGTTCAGAAAGGTACTGATGTGGCATGTTCATTAAATTGGAATATAGTCTGTAAATTATTAATAATATGGTACTAATTGGGATTTTCTGGTTGGGGCAATTTTATTTAGTCAAGTAAAATGCTAATATTTTAGATGAAAATTTAACTTGCTGTTTTGGAGTCATAAGCTTATTTGAACGTTTTTCATGCTAAGGAACAAAAAATAGCTGAAGTTATAATTAGTTCCAGTTCAGTTGTTTGAAACCACTCACAAGCCCACGGAAATCCAGACTGACTTCTGTTTCGCTTGCAGGGAACCAACTTGTTCTCCAGATGTCTGTTAAGTCCTTGTCCTAGGCACAGTGACAGGTACTGTGAGGACAAGGAGGGAATGGTAGGAAATGGGCTTGTCCTCCAAAATAGTGCATGTCCTGATCATACAAGGGCAATTGTGTGCCATAGAATCCCAAGTACATCATTGGATGCAGTGAGTTCAAAGAGGAGCCATTTATTCTGTTAGATTCATCTTGTATTTGGAAGAGCAGGTTTTCAGGGCAGGTAGCATTTAAAGAATGTAGGTGGAAGGCTCCTGGACAGGAGGAGAGTGTGAATAAAGAGCTTTGTAGAAGGAGAGCAAAGTGACCATGGAAGCGCTGACTGGATGATCAGTACCTGGGAGAGCAGTGGGACTTGAATGTGAATTGTGGGCAGCCAAAGAAGTGTGTGTGTGTGTGTGTGTGTGTGTGTGTGTGTGTATGAATAACTAGCCTAGGTAGGGTTTTATTTTAGTTAGTCCTGTTTTAGCATCATGTAGAATGAGGAAGACTGCTTTCAGTAGGCAGATGATAAAATCCAAAAGGCTTGTGTCACTTTACCATAAGTTCATTTATTATGTATAAACAAGATCAGAGTACACATGTTCTCATTTGTCAGCTTGTAAAAAGGGGATGAAATCAGTTGGATGAATTTCTTCTGTAACCTGAGAATTTTCCCATGCATTTTCTGCTATGTGTTCAAGCTTCATGGCTTATCCTTTCAGCTTTTTATCACGGTACTTGCTCATCATGAACAAAGAAGTTGAAGTTTTCTCAAGGGGGGTGGTCATAGGTCAGGTATGTTTCCTCATTAACATCTTCTGCTTCCTACCTCTGAGTGTTACACTCTCTGTGACACTGGAGAACTATAAGTCTTTTAAAGGGAGTTCAGAGGTCCTCTTAAGGGACCTTGTAGAAATTATTTCAAATATCTGAAAGTTGAAGCTTGAAATTATATTTTGAAAATAAAATCATGCTTAGGGAATGAATCATCCAGCATAGCATAGTATGAAGCTTAAACGTCCCTTAGACAAAGCAGTGGGCTCCAAAGACAGCAGCAACCATTGCAGAGCAAAGGACAGGGAAGGTAAGTGGGCGCATGAAGACCTGAGTGAGTCCTATTTGAACAACTACAAGGCATGCTATAGGAACTAAAAAAACCAAATTCTTCCAGACTCCTTAATCTAGTTTTCTTTAGTAAATTGCCTTACCTTCGGCCCTGGTTACCCATCTAGAAATCAATGCCCATAGTTAAATGAAGCTGCCGTGCTGCCACTGCTGTGGCTCTCTTAGAAGACTCAAACTAGATATTCCTGATGCAGACTGATGTAAATGGATGAGTTAGCCACCTTAGGATTCCACTTTAATCCAAATCACAGTAAAAAACCAAAGAGGAGGCCAGTTTTAATTTCTATACTGCAATACTTGGTTTATTTTCTACCTGTGCCTGTTTTGCCAACAAGCTAAGTGGCCCAGAAGAGTAAGCAACCATAGAATCTCAGTGTGATATAAACTGCCAGCCTTGTGTATTCTTAAAACTTATCCCTTAAAATGAAGGAAGATGAAAGGAAGATAGCTAAGAATAAAGAAAATTACATTCACTTGAACTCATTAGAGTTGCAATCCTGAACAACGGAGAGTCAAATAATCTTTAAAATGTGTTCTGAGATTTACAGACTGGTAGTTTCATTTATCTCTTTAAACCCCAAAGAGGCTGATAGTAACATCAATTATTAGGAATCATATTGGCACTGGGAACAAAGGCTGGGGTATGTTCTCAAGTGGAGAGGAGTTGGGGAAGGGTTTCCATGGTGCTGATAAGCAAAGGTTAACCATGTCAAAGGCCAGCCCTCATTGGAGTTGGCCTGCATACAGTCCTCTCCAGTAGAATATATCAATGACTTACTGAACAGTGAGTGGCCTCCTGACTGTATTTTAAGTGCCCTGAACCAATGTTGTTCCATTTTGGGTCTTTTATTTTAGAGGGAGGGCTATAAATACACAGTGCAGTGACCAGAAGAGCTCCATGACATAGCGTCAAGCTTCTATTCTGTTGGACAGAAACCTTTTAAGAGATGAGCCCCATGAATCAGGTCACCACCCAGTCTGGCTGAATATGTTCTAGCCTACCTGTTTTAAAGTTTTTCCAGGCTATTGTGTCAAGTCTCCAGTGCCGTGCTGAAAAGTCTAATAGGCAGAGCAAACTATCTAAACAAAGAAACATGAAATGAATCAAATCACAGGAAGTGAAGATACATAAGATTCTTAGATTGACTCATTCTTTAAGAATTAGAATGCAGCCCAACGTGAAGAGCGTAAGATTCTTTCGAAAAGAGATTGAATAGATGAAAAACTGAGGTGCAGATCAACAGTTAGAAAAATAACTTAGCATGTCGTCTAGTAGCATTATTGGAACAAATGTCATGGATGGCCTTTCTTTCTTCGGTGTTTCTATCAAGTCCTATGGAAACTGGAAACTTGTCTTTCATGGTGGCGGGCTGACTCTTTTTGGAATCTTTTGTAAAGATTAATGATGTCCTACAGGGAGTCCTGGTCATTTGGGATAGGCTGTTTCTATTCTTTCGCTTTATGGTTCAGGCTGTCTTCCTCATGTCATGAGAGACAGAGAAGAAAATCAGTGTCTTCTCTACCCCTTTATAGTTATTGCTGGAGGAAATCCCTGTAATGAAAGACAGTAAGTAAATAAAAAATGGAAGTGTAGTAGCATGCATATCTCAAGTATTCTTAGAAGATGCTTAGAAAAGTGATTAAGTTTCAGGTGTTCGAGAATTCAGACTCATATACAATCTTTTCTGATACTTCCCAATGTATAGGAATGCTGTGTAGCAGTTGAAGGAAGGTGACAAAGAAAGCAGGTGAACAAAGATGAAGCTACTCTTTTGTGAAGCTCAGAGGATTCCATTCCTGTAGAGAAGTAGATGCCTTACAAATGGAAGTTCCTTTAGAGTTGTAAATTTCTCCTAGGAATGTGATCTTCTACTCTGTGAGTTCTTCAAAACTAAGGACTTTCAAATCATCTCTGCACCAGAGGCTCAGTCCCTATCGGTGTGGGGGAAACTCTGCCCCTCTGGTCTCTGACCTCACTGTCCAACAGCTTGGGTGTTTCCTGGAAGTTAGAGGGGCCAAAGAGAGAAAGCTACAGACCTTGATGATGACAGCTGATACTTATTGACACTTGCAAAGCCCAGGCATTGTCTTCTTCTGCAGGATCCAGTCTTAGTTTATCTTGGAATATTTTGTTTGCTTTGTGATGAAATTGAAATCTTTTGAATTTTGGATAAAGAGAATCTTTGTAATGGTAAATAACATGGTCCACGGAATGTTTAGTTTCTATGTTGTGTATTTACATTTTGTCATTATTTGCCAGGACTTCTTCCATGTGCTCTTTCAGTTTTTATCTTGAGGAGTCTTGCTTCCATCTGAAGTAATTTGAGATCTTCAGAGACTGTGTACATAGCTCACTATATGTGTAAGGGTTCGGAAGAGGTGACATGACATTGTTAACAGTCTATGAATGGAGGAATTCTCAGTATTCCTAAGAGATAATGTTTGCTGTCTAAGAAAATCTACTGTCTTTTGATGGAAAATTTCTCGGACTTGAAAACATGCTAACATTTGAAAAATCCCTCGCATGTCACAGTACTATGAGTGGCTGTGGGGACCTGGGTCTCTTCCTGTCATCAAATCTCTGTCACATTCAATTTTGTAAGTCAATGCTGAGTGTTTGAAGAAGTGATTTCCATGCCAGTGTATAAATACTGACCAATGGAAAACAGCTGTCATGCATGCTAAAGACAGCCATGTTTTGGAATTGCAAATCCAATTATGATATTCAACTGTTGGGTTCATGGTTGCATTTAATCTTTCCTTCACTTTCTGTATATGGTACTTTGAACTGGTCTGTGGATTATATCAAGGGGGTAGCCATTCTCAGAGCAACTGCGTTCAGTGGGACAACCGGATAGATTTATTTCATGTAGAAACAGTTGAAATATTGCAAATATAAAAAATCCAACATTAACTTTTTAAATTTGAAAATTTAATTATCTGTGTTGAATAAGTTTATATTGTGTTTTCTTAGTTATAAGCTGGTAAATTAGAACTTATTTTAAAATTTATTTTTAACAATAACTTTTTAAAATTGCCCCTTTTTTTTTACAATATTTACCATTCATGTTTGATTTTAAAAGATTCCATGCAGTTGGAAGTTAGGAAGCCCCGCTTATCAATGGGTTTCGGAAGGTCTGTAGCTGGTCGTGATGGTGGCAAATTCATGGTACCTTCATGTGCTTTGTGCTAAGGTCTTGTGAGAAGAACAAAAACAGGGTTTTTAATGCTACTGTGAACCTTGAAGAAAAGGACAGTCAATTTATTCCTGTGCCCCTCCTGCCAACTGTGGTATCCATGGGAAGATGTGGAAAGGAACGTCACTGGCAGAAGCTAGGAGGGACCTGGTGGAGGGGAAGGAGGGAATTATAGGAAAAGAAAAAACTCTGGTTGGTGGGACTGCTGGGGTCCTTGGGGGCTGACTGCCAGAGTGCAGTGTGAGTACAGGTAGAAGGGGGTGGGGCTGACGACCCATTCACAATTGATTATGGGTTGTCATTCACATCTAGTTGCAACTTGGGCCGGGATGTCAAATTTCAGTAGTTAGAAGCACTAAGGTATATAGTCCAAGAGTAACAGGATTAAGTTGCATTTGGGAAGTTCTGACTGTACTTCATAGAGGATGGCAATGGGATGGTGTTCTGAAATTTGAAGTAGATACAAACACCAAAGACTCTCACCAGGAAAGAAGGGTAGTTCTTACCCCCGCTGAAAGATGATCGAGGAAATGTGCACCATTTAAATTTCAAAACACATTGAAATTTTCAATGTCAGCATCTTTTTTTTTAGACATGTGTGGTGTGAACTGTCTGACTCTCCCCTTTTCTATTCTTGTTTGCATAGATTAGGTGTTCAAGGGGGAAAATAATCCATTTTTTTTGTTTTGATATATATGGATTAAGAACTTCCAAAAAATCCTAAAAGAAAATTTTTATAGGGTTTTTATGGGGCAATTTCGGGTCTCGTTTTTTATTTTTAGTGGGTTTGGGAAGAAATGCATGGTTTGTGTAATTGACACAGCATTCAAAAAAGATTATGGCAACCCCATTTAGGTCCTGAGAAATTCCCTTTAGCATGCTTGGATGTGCCTCTGGAATCTTTCAGATGTCTGCTGAGCTAATGGGGCCCCCTCCCAAAAAGGGAGACCATTTTGCTTCTCTTGACAGGGCAGGGAAAAAACACAACCAAGGAGTGCAATAAACACCAAAGAAAAAGCTTGAATCCTGACATATTCTGGGGATAAAGAAAGACCCCTTGGGGTGTGGGGGAAAGGGGAATCCCTTTTCTAATTAAAAATTTGAAAGCTTGCTAAAAAACAAAAACAACAACAGCAAAGACTTTCAGATTGAACCTTCTAGGGAGAAATTGTTCGGATGAGTGGAGGGGCAATTTTTTATGTATCTTCTCGGTCTGTGTTGGATCTTAAATCTAGAGTTTCTAAGTTTGGTATTGGGGGTTTTTTTTAAGGAATGGGGAAAAGAAGGCATGGGGTATGGGTTTAGGGGCAAGAATACCAAGATGACAAGCCTGATTCATTTGGTGCTTTCTTAAAGTTTAGGTCATCCCGGCCCCCCTAGTAAAGGGAAAAATCCAAGGGGGTGTTTTGAACTTTACCCTATAAACCGGGGCGAAACGTTTTTATCTTACACGCCCGGCTGTTGTGCTTTGAAAAAAAAACCACTTGAAATATACGGGGAACCAAGCCTGTCTGTAGTTTAAAAAAGGGGGCTAAAACACGGATTGTGGTTGCTCCAAAAAAATGGGCCTTTTTGGGGTTTTTTGAAGTTGAATGGTGGGCAGTGTGGGCATCCTTTAATTCCGGTTCAGGAAAGAGGGAAGTATTCTTAATTCAAGTCAAACCCCGGTTTAAGCCGGGAAAAAGAAAACCTGTCTTCAAACAAAAAAACTTTTCAAACAAAAGCTCTGGAACTATTAAAAAAGAAAGATCTGTTTGTTATGAGCGGAGGAAAAAGAGACCAATGCCTTAAGGTTGTTTTTATGTAAAAGGAACAGAGCAAAGGACGAGTGATGGGTAAGTCATGTGCACGCAGTAGGAAGACTTGATGACTTTTCCCCCAGTTTTTTCACTCTAGTTTTGGGGAACTTTAAACACCTCCAGAAAACAACAGCAATCCTTATGTACCTACTTTGACAGGACCCCTTTCCTTGCAGAGGGAATTCCGCTCTTAGAGAGAAAGCCTTTCACACAACTTTTGTCTGGGGGAAGGTGAAGGGTTCATTACTTTGCGAAAGCTGTTTGCAGTTTTACCCCCTTAGCCTTTAGGAGAAAAAACAAACATTTTCTTAGCATTTTTGAAGAGGGTTTTCCCCTTTCCTTCCATGTTATAATATTGTCTTGGGGTGTGGTCAGGGCATGTATTTTATTTGGGGGTATGGAATTCCTGTAGTCTCGTTTATTTAACTGAAAACCCGCCCCCAGTGGCTTTTGTTTTACCCGGCCTGTTTCCAGTGATGGAATTGTTGGAAAGTGTTTGCAAGACTAATTTAAAGCATCTGCAGAATCTGATTGCAAAAAGATACACAATGCTGGCAAGACTTTTAATGTTATTAGGAAGACCATTCACATTGATTACATAAATTTTTCACATGAGTACACAAATAGTGTTAATCATAAGGGAATCAATCGCGATCTACCACGGATTGGAAATATCCCTATTTCTGTAAATCTCAGGATTTATTAGATCCTATTGGCTAGGAATGTTGATAAGGCCTTATTTATAGTGGTACCCTCAAAACGCTGTATATGCATTGCTTCCTAACTAGGGCTCAAGGAATATCTGTACAACAGGAGTGCAATAAACACCATATAAAATTGAATCCTGGAAAAGTAGCATATTGCATGACAGTCAAGAAGAAAATTGCTGCAAGCAAACCTATCATTTGTCATACACAGATTTGAATTATTTGAAGAACCTTTCAAAGACTCAGACTTGCAACAGAATCAATGGCTTTAACCTTACTTTGATGCGTTCTATAGGCAGGGACAGTCTTTTATACTATTCCTGAGTTCAACCATTTAATCCTTTTCTAAATGGAAAATGCTGAAAGATGTTGGTCTGGGAGACACTGGGGACCCTTTCTCAGCCATAGGGTACTTTGATTATTTATTTAATCTAAGGTCCAGAATCAAGCCTGATTCACTATTTTTTCTGCATGTTGCTTATGGTAAGTCATTTTCGGCCACTTATACTAGAAGCAATGTGTGGCGTTTTTTTCTGTTCTGAAACCTTTAAAACAAGGGAAATTTATGTAGATTTCATATATGCCCTGATACTGTTTACCAATCTTGACAACAGAAAAGTATGCAATATTACTGGAATCACAGGCGTCTGATATATCATAATCTACACTAAATTGATATATGCTTGGTCTATAAATCAAAGCCCGGTATGTCCAAGCCTTTAGCCATCCAACCCAAATATCCTTGGACATTTTTCGGATCTCGTTTCTATTTTTGAGGGGTTTGGGAAGAAATGCATAGTTTGTGTAATTGAGCACTCAGCATTCAAAGATTAATGGCAACCCCATTTAGAGTCCTGAGAAATTTTTGCCTTTAGCATGTTTGGATGTGCTCTGGAATCTTACAGATGTCTGGGCTAATAGGGTACCACCTCCGAAAAGGGAGTTTCCATTGTGCTTCTCTCTGACGGGGCCCAGCTGGGAAGATCACAACCAAGGAGTGCAATAAACACCAAAGAAGAAGCTTGAAGTCCTGAAATATTCGGGGAATAAAGAAAGACCTTGGAGTGGGGGAGAGGGCAATCCCTTTTCTAATTAACAAATTTGAAAGCTATGCTAAAACAACAAAAACAACCACGAAACAGACTTTCAATCTGAACCTTACTAGGTAGAAATTGTTCGGATGAGGGCGGGGGACAATTTGTTATGATATCTTCTACGGTCGTGTTTTGGATGCTTAAATCTAGAGTTTTCTAAGTATCTGGTATTGGGGAGTTATGTTTTCAAGAGACACCTGGGGACCAATGAAGGCATGAGGGTATGGTTTCAGGGTGCATTAGAATGACATACCAGAGATGACAAGCCTGATTCACTATGTGGTGCTATTTCTTATATGTTTATGAGTCATGCCGGCCCACTAGTCACTGAGGAAAATCCAAGTGGCGTGCTTTTGAACTTCTAGCCTATAAAACCGTGAGCTGAGTAAACGTTTCTATCTTATCAGCTGCCTGGTCGTTGTGTTACAGTTATAGAAACAGAAACCCAGCTATGACAATATCTACTGGAATCCACAGCCTGTCTGATACGTTAACAAAGGACTGGCTAAAGCACTAGGATATGTGGTTAGCTCCATAACCATATGGCCTTTGAGGTCTATTCGAAGTTCAGAATGGCTGGGCAGTGTGGCACATGCCTTTAATTCCAGGTCTCAGGAAGCAGAGGCAGAAGTATCTCTTGAATTCAAGTCTAACCTGGTTTACAGCCAGGGCTACACAGAGAAACGCTGTCTTCAAACAAACAAACATACAAACAAGAAGCTCAGTAGTGATACTATTAGAACTGAAAGACTCATGTTTGTCTATGAGCTGGATGGATACAAAGATGAGCCAGATGACCTTAAGAGTTGTATTTTTTGAAGAGATGAAGGTGGTAGTGGGAAAGCCTGGAGGGTGCCCTAGGGTAACGGGGTTTGCAAGTTGATGTGAAGTAAGCTGTGACAAGAGACCAAGCAAGATTTGTTGACAGGTTTCTAGGCCGGAACAGGAGATGTAGGATTTGAACTTACTCATTTGGAGACTTTGGACACTGTCAAAGATTTCTAGGCATTTATTTCCCAAAGCAGTTATGAGGATAAGTTATGAAATCCCATTTACTGATGCGGAAGTTGTGAGTGATGTGCTATTAGATGATTCTGTTGTTGTGTAATATACTGTTGTGACTCTGTAGGGTGTGCTATCTGAAAAGCCACTGTTGTACATGAGTTGACTGAATTGTTGCTATGAGCTGTGTAGCCATGATCAGTTCTTGCATGTATGGAACAGAGCAAGAGGACAGAGTGACTTGGGTATAGTCATGCTGCACTGCAGTAGGAAGACTTGAGTGACAGTTTTCACAGCTTTTGGCACTCTTACTGATGGTGAACTTGAATACACCCCTCGTCAGAAAGCAACATGCAGATCCTTATTGTACCTACTTTGACAGACACCCTTTCCTTAGCACTGAGGGTGAATTTCCTGCTCTTAGAGAGCACAGCCTTTACACACAACTTGGCTCAGTGGGAAGAAGGTGAGCAGGTTGCATTCACTTGCTGAAAGCTGTTTTGCAGTTTGTACCCTCTGAGCCTTTAGGAGAAAAATCAATCATTGTCTTAGCATTGTGAAGATGAGGCTTTCCTGTTTCCTTCCCATGAGTTATAATATTGATCTGTGGATGTGGAGTCTAGGCTGCATGTATTTGATTAGGAGGTATGGGAATTCCTGTAGTCTCAGCTTGCCATTCAACTGAAAACCAGCCTCCACAGTGGCTTTTGTTCTTACCATGGCCTGTTTCCAGTGCATCTGGGGATTTGTGTCTGGAAAGTGTAGCAAGACTAACTTTCAAAGCAATCTGCAGAATGCTGAAGTTGCATAAGGAGTACCCAAATGCTAGGCAGAGGACATTTTAATGTTCATTAGCAAAGAGACCATTTCACATATGGTAACAAAAGTCTTTCAACATGAGCACACCAGAATAATCTGTTAATCATAAGGGAATCAGATCGTCTGATCCTACCAACCCTGTGTGTATGCTGATAGCTATAGTTTACTCCTATTCTGTTCTTATCTCAAGAGAATATTCTATTAGATCACTATTGGTAAGAGAATAATGTTGATAAAGGGCCATTATTTTATAGTGTGCTGACTGTAAAACACCAGCTACTGTTATATGCATCTAGTTCCAAACTTGGAGCTCAAGGACTTACTGTCACAACTGGGTGTGTCTATGCCAGTCATATTACATAGTTGAGATCTTCTGGAATGTAGCATATTGCATTGACAGCTTCAAGAAGAAATATTTCCTGCAAAGCATCCTATCATTCTGTCCCCTGCACAGATTTTGGAGATGTATTTGAGAACCTTTCAGACTCATAGTTGACTTTGCCACAGAAACAATGGCTTCAAGCCATACCCTTTGATGCCTTCTCTAGACTTTTCTGGCTCTTTTAATAGCTAGTTCCTGACTTCAACCATTTATCCTTCCTGTGCTCTCTAAATGGAAAATGCTGAAAGCTTGCTGGTCTGGGAGAACATTGGTACTCTTTCTCCAGCTCACCTGTGTGCCACTTCTGAGTTACTTCATCTGAATCTTCAAGGGTCAAGTCCATCCACCCTTTAGACACTTTGCTTTTCTGCATGGTTGCTGTATGGCTAAGTGCATTTTTGAGATGTATTTTATTATCTTGAAGCATGTGATAGGTGTTTTTCCTTGTTCTTGAAATCTCTTTAAAACATAGAATTTTATGTAGATTTCATATATGTCCCTGAATACTGTTTACCAAACTTCTGTGAGCCAACACTATTTTTAAAAGTATGTGAAAATAATAATAGTGCTAGGTATTGGGCAGTGCTTGGTATATATCATATATTACTCATCATTCTTAAACTTTAGGTATATATCATATATATTAGTCATCATACCAAGGCTTCTACATGTTTTGCTTCTTCACCCTTTTAGCATCTCTAAAGGTTGGGGTTACTTTAGAGCTTTCGTGGAAGAGAAGCAGCATGCTGCAGTGATTAAGGAAACTGCTGAGAATCCCACCATCCTCCTTGGCTGAGCTTTCTTGGTGGTGGAACGGAAAATAAGTCCACGATCATTTTCATTGTACCTGCTGCTGTGTATGTTAAGTTTCCTTCTGGCCATAGTGCCTGGACCAGTTTTCTCATCCCCTCCTAGTAAGATGACAATAGAAGGTTCTTTCTATCTCCCCCTCACCTCACCTGCACCAGCCCTCTCTGATCTAGGCTTCTGTTTCTCCTCCCCTGTTTAGGACTCTGCTGTGGTTTACATCGTCTCTGCTGCAGTGAAGGGCCCTTGAGTAGATGCTGGATAGCTTGCCACTGCACCTGAACTCCACACAGTCAGTGCTCAGGTTAGGCACAGCATTCTCTTCTTCCTACCACTTCAGGGTGGAAACAGAGCCATATTCTGTCTCTTGCTAACAAACCACTGCTCACCCTAGCCCCATCCCTGAGATGGCCAAGAGTTTCTCAGTTTCCTGACAGAAGTTATCTTACTAAGCCTTCCTTTGTCATTCATGCCTCTGTGATCATCTCTCCTGCCATGGCCCTGAACAGCACTGCATTAAAGACTAGCAGAGATTCCTGATTTCACATGATGACTTGTGATTTGTGTACTAGCATTGCTGCTCTGGCCTTTATATCCTCTCCTTTAGGCCTCCTCACTCCCTTTTTTAGCCTGTGTTGCTCAGAGTGCTATAGTCCTCTCTGGGCCTGGACTCTGTACTGTCAAACAAGAAAGCATCAAAAAGGTTTCACTGTGTCCTCCCCTGGGCTGTCCTCTGGCCACTTCCTTGTTTCTACAAATGTGACTCAACTCTTGTTACTCTCTTTTCTCTGCTGCACCATACTGAGCACTGACAAAACTGAACACAATCTTCTCCAATTCAGAGGACTTGTCTCACCCCATTTTTTGCTCTGACAATGACCTTCTCCACTTGCCTTCCTGGGTCCTAGTCTGTATGCTGTGGTGTTTCTGAACTCTGCATCCTGTTGCCAGTTTCTTAGCTGGGCTCCAGCTCATGTGTCTACTCTACTATTAAGCAATATGTAATGGTCTAAAAGCAACGGGCCTCTGCGCTGTCTTCCCAAGGTCAATGCTTGGGAACAGTGCCCCAGTATTTGTTTTTCTTTTCACTGTTTCATCTCCAATATCACCTGCATGCAATTGACAGGGCTCACATGGAAGACCAGCTACTGTCATTTCTGAGTAATAGATTTGTACCAAATGAACACTAGGAGATTGGAACACTGTAGATGTACAGTGCCTACAACACTCCATTGGCTCCTAGATCCCTATTCTCTGTAGTCTGGACTGACTCCTACAGAGGCTGCAAGCTCCATCTGCACAGCTTCTGTCTTTTCTCATGGTTTCTGTCAATCCCATGCTCACCCACAACTTCGTTGTCTCCATCTGGACCAATGTAACTGAACTAGAGGCTTCTTTTCATTTTCCCTGCTCCTTGCCCAGCATATAGAGTGAACACAGAAAATCTTATTGTTCCCTAACTTTTCACAAGCCTCACCATTCTTTGCCAATTCCTTGTCTAACTACCTGACCACATTCAATGTCATCGTTCCCTTAATCTTTTACTATGTCCTGGTTGCCTTTCTGATATATCACACATGCACTATGTATGTGTTTACCCCAGAGTCTTGGTATTTCTGACTTCGTATTTCTTTGCAGCATGTTCTCCACCTATTTTGCACAGGATTCTCCTCAAATTCAAATACTCCATTTGGATACTTCTTACTTTGCTGCCATTTTCTCCAGTTTAAGAATGTTGAGATTACATGATTTTGTTTATTAC
>JAJTUV010004721.1:0-24666 GCA_021653895.1 Mastomys natalensis
GCTTAATTATTCTGAATGTGACAGGACCTAAAGTTTACCTGGTACCCACTATTGGTTGTAAATGGATAACCATCTTCTAATGGATTAGTCATGTGGAAGAAATAGCTCTTTAATCCCATAGTTGGCAAGAAAGATTTTCCCTCATTTTCTGGGGGTGGGGGGGTCATCAATAAAACGAATGCAGCCACAATTACCATCACCTTCAGCCAACATGTTACATGAAGGATAATTAGCCAGTCTTAGGATGAAGCTCACACCAAGCATGGCGAAATTGGCTAGAGATATAAAGAACTTGTGCCCTTGATGACATCATTTACTTGCTAAATATAGCAACCTTGATTACATCATGTGATGTCATAAACCTCCTTAATCTGTCGAACCTGTTTCAGCCAATTATTCTAACAATAAGCTAACACTGCCTTCTGCTATAATCACAGCCTCTACACAGGCAACTTTTTGTGACTGTTCAATGGGGATTAATAATAAGCATAGAATTTTCTAGGTTACAGACTTGTTTTAAAGATTTTTGTATTTATAATTTTTAAAAATTTAATTAAAATCTAATTACAACACTTCATTTTATTCCTTTCCTCCTTTCAATACTGCCATGTCCCCTTCCTCTAGTCCATTTCCTGTCTCCTAGCCCTCTCAAACTAATGGCCTCTTCAGGGTGTACTTATATATTTATGCATTTTTAGACTTTTTAATGCACATTCCAAACAATATTTCAGAAAAAAAATCCACCAATTCTCACTCACTGTCACCATCAATAGAGAATCACCACTTCTAGAAGTTGCTCAGTAACAGCATGAGGAGTCACTCTGTGTTTAGGCTGTGGCTTCCGATGTATAACTTCAATCCCCTTATGATAATATCTGTATATACATAAGTTGTAAGTTATGTGCTAAAGGACACTGAGTATGAAGCACTTCCACTATAAATGCTCAATGTTTGCTATCCTAATGGCTGTTGTAGGTTACACTTGGAATTCCAGCATTCAAGAAGCTGGGGTGGCAACACAAACATAAGTTAGAGCGCAGTGTGTTCTAGGTAGTGAGCTCAAGGTCAGCTTAAGCTAAAGAGTGAGGGCTTGTAGAATGAAAACAAAAGGAAGGAAAAAATATTAGCCATAAATAAAAAAATTTTTCCAACTTGATACTTGAAAATGTTCTTGTTCTCATTTGCATTTTCTTGATTATTGATTCATATGGAGTGAAATGACTATATCCACTCAGATTTCTTACTAAAAGCCGCAATCCCATGTATAAAGATATTTGCCAATAGGGTCTTTTGAAAGTAATTGGGATTTGATCAAGTCATGAGAGTGAGGCCCTCATGATGTGATTACTAGGTCTGTAAAAATTAAAAGAAACATGAAATGACTTTCTCTGACTTTAAGTGTAGAGCAAGAAGCAAGCACCTGAAATCAGGAGAAAATCCTTCACCAGAACTGGACCATGATGGCACCACGCTAGCCCTCAGCCTCTAGAACCATAAGAAGTTTCTGTTACTCTAATGACCCACTCAGTGGGATTGCAGCTTGAGTCAAGCCAGTTTTCCCAGATAAATATTGACACTTGTGATTGTACCAAGTCCAGTAAGGCTTCTGTTCTTGTCTATTTTCATATTTCTGTGCTTTTTCATATGTATGTGATTTACCCTAATTCATTATATATTTATATTATTAATGCTTTCATTTCATGTATTATTTTTCAGTACTTCATTTACCACTTTTTAAATTGCATTTGTAGTACGTAAGTGTTTATTTTGTGAAATAAAATCAGCAATTTTCTGCTTAGTTTTTGCCTTGTAGTGTATGCTCAGAGAGGCCTTCAGCAAGGTTGAATTGAATAATCATTGATGTTTTCTCTAAGATCTGTTGTAATTATATTAAATTTTAATTCATTTAAGAACTTTGTCTCAAATTAATTTTAGTTTTATATTTTTGTAATGCTTTTTAATTTTTTTTAAATTATAATGTCATCATTTCCCCCTTTCTTTTCCTCCTTCCAACCTCTCCGATGCACTTCCCACTGCTCTTTCTCAAATTCATGGCCTAGTTTTCTTTCATTGCTCCGTAATATATATTTAGTCTGGAATAATAATCTTTCCAGCATTGCTCATTTTGCTTTGTATTGTCATGGCTACCTGGGGTCTTTTGTGATTTCATATAAATCTTAGCATAAAATTTTTATTCATGTGAGACTGAGATGGAAATTTTCATTGTGATTGCATTGAATATGTAAATGGTTTTGTACGAATGGTCATTTTCACAATATTAACTCTACCAATTCATGAGCATGTGATGTCATTTTCTTTTTCTATTGTCTTTCTTTATCTCTTAAGAGATTTAAAGTATTCACTGTAGATGTCCTTCACCACCTTCTTGATTCATTCAGCCAGTCTGTCTTTTCATTGAAGAAGTTAGTTCATTGATATTTAAGGTTATTATTGAGAGGTGCAAATTGATTGCAGTCATTTTGTTGTTGAAATGTGGTGGTGTTTGTGCTCTCAGTAGTACTTTAGTTATTATGATTTTCTTTCCACAGACTCTTAGCTATGCTCATTCATCTCTTTAATCTGAAATATTGCTTCCTGTAATTGCTTTGGATATAATTGTTTTAAGCTGTTTACATCAAGGAAAGATTTTCTTTCTCTTCCAACTATGGCAAATGGAGTTCTTGGGAACAATAGTCTAGTTTAGCCAGCATATTCATTTAGGATTTGGATTATTTCTGGCTTTTCTTTTTTTAAAAGTTTCCAGAAATCAGCTTATATTATGATAGATTTTTCTTCAAATATTATCTGTGCTTTTTTTCTTGTTGTTTTCAGTACAACATTCTTTGTTATGCATACATTGTGTTTTAACTATAATATCCAATGGTGATTTTATATTTTTGTATTGGTGCATTTTTCCTTAGTTTTGAGGAAATTTTTTTTTCTTGTTGATCTTATTGAAAATATGGTCTATGTCATTATTCTGGATTTTTCCCCTAATTTATTCCTATATATCTGAAGTCTTTGTTTTTTCATGGTGTCTCACATTTCCTGTATGTTTTTCTTATATTTTTTTAAAAGTAATTCTTCATATTCTGCATGTTTTGTATAATTTTCTATTTTTTTCTTTCAGTCTTAATAGTTTATCTTCTAGTTGATCCATTCTACTTGTAAGTCTTTCCCTTGAGTGTTCTAATATATCTTTGGGTTTTTCAATGCCATCCTTATTTCAACTTGAGTCCTCCTTGTGGGTCTTGTGTGTCTGCTGCCCCGAGGGGCTAGGGCCATGGCCCAGGATGCAGAAGTGTGAGAGAATTTGACTGAGTTTCACTCCATACAATGCCAGGCAGACGTCAGCCTATGAGAAGCCACAGGACTCCACCCAGGTGTGGAGAAGTCTCAGCCTGAGACCCCTCATGGGCCTGAACTCTGGAGTGGGGAACCCCAGGCAAGAAGGCATACAAGGATAGACTGGTTTCAGACCGACCCCTGGGCTCCCAGACTCCACAGGGAGCCATGGAAGAGTTGAGACTGGGGGTGTACGGGCTAGAGTGTCCTGCAGCCAAAAGAGGTGGAGGGAAAAAGATGAGCTCCAGAGGCGCCTCACAGGGTAGAGACTCTTGTCGAGGCAACTCACTTGGCTGGGTCATGGATGGCTTGGCTATCTTGCTTAAGTTGGTGGCCTCCATGGCTGGAACGCAGAGAGGTCCTTGGCAGGAGATTAGATGGTGACTCATTGGTTGAAGGCCCCCTCCATGGTTCTCCATGGCAGGCCCCAAAGACAAGAAGAAGTCCATGGTTTTAAAAGGTTTATTGTCATGGCAGAAAGTAGATGAAGCTGTACCCCGTATCCTCAGGGCGGGCCTGAGGTTAAATACCTTTTGTGAGTAGAAGGAGGGTCTGGAAAGGAATGCTTAATTGGCTACACCCTCTGGCCTTTAGGTATTTCATTAATATGGAAATCTCTTGAGGCTCTGCGGCCTGTAGTCATGACCTCTACCTGTGCTATGTGACCAAAGGCCACAAATCTTTCTTTGCAAGGGACTGTGGATGGCTGAATCTAAGTGAAAGGAACCAGGGCCCAGGAGCAAGGCCGAACACCTACTGTCCCATTAGGGTATCCAGGGTTTGAGGCCTGTGCTCAACCAAGTACCCAGCTGCCTCTCACAGCCCACTGCTCCACATCTCTTCAGTGCTCTTATTTCTTTGTTAAATTCAATTTTCAATTGCTGATTTATCATCACCATTTCCACCATCCTTATGTTTGTGTTTTCTTGGGCATCACTCAGGTATTTGCTCTCCTTAAGCTCTTTCTCCTTCCTTTCATTTAGTTGTTATGTATTCTTTAGATTCCTTGAATTCTTTTATGAAATTTATAATTGTCCTTTTAAATTCTGTATCTTGGACTTTATCTAGGAAATTCTCATTGGTAAACATTTATATATGACTGATGGTTTTGGGGAAGGGAGATACTGCCTTGATCTTTTCTACTGTATTTTTTGATGCAATTGGGGCATGTGAAGTTCTTTTGTTAGTTCTCTGTATGACATTGACAGAGCAGGTTGGGAAAAAGTACTGGATGTATGGCCTGGGTTAGGCCTGCAGAGTGGAATGAAGTCAGGTGGACATAGGAGACTGATCTGGCATGCAGGATGTTCTTCCTGGTTTTAAATCTGGGAATTGAGGACGGTATGTGAAGGGCAGAATCAGATAGATTCACCTGGTCAGTCCCTGCCAAAATTTGTGCAGTATCTGACTGAGTTGAAAGGTTTGATGTGACATGGTAGGAGCATGTAGGTTGGTGACAGGTAGGGAGGGTCCTGACAGAAGCCTATAAGTTAGGGATGATGAGGGCTAATTCACCTACATAGACCCTGTCAAAGGATTGCAGCTCACATGATTTTAAGGATATTTAAAAAATATCTTTGAATTTATTGGCAAAAAATTACACAAATAGTATTTATAGTATAAGCCAATTTTTATGAAATAAGGCTGTGTTTGTGTTGAATTCTATTGTCCACCTGTATTGCATTCTCATTATCCATTTCTCTGTTGAAGGATATTCAGATTGTCTCTATTTCCTGGATATTGTGGATAAAGCAGCAATAAACATAAATGGCTGAGCACATTTCTGTGGAGTGTGGATAGTCCTTTGGGCATCTGCCAAGAAATAACATAGCTGGGCCATCTGATACATCTACTTTTATCCTTTGGAGAATTCTCCACACGCATTGCCTTAGTAGTTGGAGCAGTTTGCACTTTCACTACAAGTGAACAAGGCTTCCCGTTTCTTACATCCTGGCTAGCATTTATTTTCAGTGGTTTCCTTGATGTTAGCCATTCTGACTCGGGTAAGACGAAATTTCAAAGTAGTATTAATGTGCATTTCCAAGATAACTAAGGATGTTGAACACTTTTAAAGATATTTCCTGGCCGTTTTTCTTTATTCCTTTCTTTGTGTGTAGAAACTTTCCGTTTGTATCCAGGGCCCATTTGCTTGGGTCATTTGTTTTCTGGCTCTGAGTTATGAGTTCTTTGTTTATCTTGGAAATTAATCCTCTGTCAGATGTATAGCTAGAGAAGATTCTCCCCTACTGTGTGGGATTCCTCTTCGCTCTCTTTATTGTTTCTTGCTGCGCAGCTTTAGAGATCTTTAAGGTCATATTTGTCAGTGGTTGGTCTTTATTCCCGAAAGAATGCAGTTTTCTTCAGGAAGTCCATTCCTCGACCTGTATCTTGTAGGTTTCTGCCTGTTCTCTCTTCAAACAGTTTCTGCAATTCAGTTTTCACATTTAGTCTTTGGTACATTTGGAGTTAATTTTTGTGCAAGGTGGTAGATATTAATCTAATTTAATTTTTCTATGTGGACATCCAATTTCCCTAGCATGGTGTGTTGCAGATGCTTTCTTTGTACAGTATTCATTTCTAACATTGTTATCAAATATCAGATAACTCTAGTTATGTGCATTCATAATTGGGACTTTTATTCTGTTTCACTTGCGAGTGTCATGCTACTTTTATTAGTATGGCATTGTCATATAGATTGAAAGCTGGTATGGTAATCCTTCCAGCATTGTTCAGGATTTCTTTGAATCAGGGGCCTTCTGTGGTACCTTAGGATTTCTTTCCTCTTTCTGTGTTGGGAATTTTGTTAAGACTGTATAAAATCTGTACATTGTTTTTGGTCAGATGGTCATTTTCACAATATTAATTTTACCAACCCTGAATATGGGAGATCTAGTGTCTTCTTCAGTCTCTTTCTTCAAAGGTTTAAAATTTATATTATAAAAGAAGTCTCTCACTCCCTATGTTAGATTTAAATTTACTTAAATGGTTTTTATAGAGTCATAGACTATCTAAACAAAAAACAAAAACAAACAACAACAACAAAACAGTGCCAAGCGTGGAAAACCTCCCCTTTAGTTGCTGTCTAGGGACTTCCTAAGAGACTCCCATAACAATATAGGTTATTTCCATTACTGTTTGTTACTTCCTGGAACTTGGAGGTAAAACTCTGTTGCTGAAGAACCGAATACTTCAGGAATTTGAAGGAATCTAACTAGAAATGACTGGTAAACTTCCTCCCTGAAAACTAGCTCTCATAGTATCTAAATGTACTATGCAAGCTGCCCAAGGAGAAAAGCAATCAATGGTGATATTTGAACCATATGCTCTCCTAAATAAGACCTGCATAATGACCACACTAGTTGGCATACCCAGTTGTCACCAGAGAGGCTTCCTCCAGTAACTGATGGAAACAGATGCAGAGAACCACAGCCAAACATTAAGTGGAGTTTGTAGAATACTGTAGAGGAGGGGAGGAAGGATTGTAGGAGTCAGAGAGGTAAAGGAAACCACAAGAAAACATACAGAATCAACTAAACTAGACCCAAAGGGGCTCATAGAGACTGAAGTAGCAATCACAGGGCCTGCATGGGTCTGTGCTAGGCCCTCTGCATACATGCTGTGGTTGTTTAGCTTGGGGTTTGGGGAGACTCCTAACAGTGGGAGTAGGGGTATCTCTGATTCTTTCACCTGGCCTTTTCCTCCTACTGCATTGCTTTGTTCAAACTTGATATGAGGGTTTGTACCTAGTCTCATTGCAATTTTGCTATGCTGTGTTCAGTTACTATCCCTGGGATGTCTGTGCTTTTCTGGAGGGAAACAGAAGAGGAGTAGATCTTGGGGAAAGAGGAGGTATAGGAGGAACAGGACAGTGGGGAGGCTGTGTTTGAGAAATCTTATATGAGAGAAAAATAAAGAAAAAATATTTTGACAGAGCATTCAAAATGGCATATTTAATACATAATTAATGAAAGTTATCAACAAATGACTAATAGCTTTGAAATTTTATATGCATTTTACACTTTTAGCACATCTCTATTTACATTATACACATTTCGAATTTTCAATAGCCACTTGTGGTTTATGGCTACTGTAGACTTGGGAAAAAATATCTTGAATCCCTAATCAGTCTGAATCTCAATCATTTGATCAACCACTACTTTACTTTGGAATTATACTTGATATAAACTAGACCTAAAATCTCAAATTTCCTAAGCAGTTCATCAATGATTCAAATATTGTACAGCACTCGGTAAGACAGGTTATTACACCCTGCAAATTCTCTTAACTTTTAAATTCTAGGGTACTAGTTTTAGTGAATGAAATCTTTTTACTTTGGTTTTGCATGTTTTATAATATTAAGAGCTGACATTTGGGACTAGAGAGATGGCTCAGTGGTTAAGAGCACTGACTGTTCTCCCAGAGGTTCCAGTTCAATTTCCAGAAACCACATGGTGGCTCACAACCATCTGTAAGGGGATCCGATACCTTCCTCTGGTGTGTCTGAAGACAGAGACAATGTAGTCATATTAATAAGATAAATAAATCTTTTTTCAAAAAAAAAAAAGAGCTAACATTTACTAGAACTTGGTATATGATATGCATCTCAACAAATTTTTTTTTTTGATGTTTTACAGGTAAGAAAAGTGCAGCTAAGAGGAGTCATGCAACTTTGTTCCAAGTCATAGGACTTCTAAGTAGAGGTGTCAATATTTGAACTATGGTTTGCCTCCTCACTCCAAAGTCTATGCTTGTTTAAACACTCCCTGAAATGGTTGCTGTGTCTGCAAAGTCTCTTCCTGTCTCCTCCACTTTGTCCATATGGTCAGTTCTCACAAGATAACAGCATGTATCTGTTGTCTGCCTGTGTGTCCTTCCCAGCCTTGAGCAGTCTGAACAGATCTTGTTTGCCACACAGGACCTTAACACCTAGGTGAAGTCATCTGCTTTGTTTACACTTGCAACTTCCTGCAAGAACTCAGAAGAAGAGACTGCCTGCTGAGCCTGCTTTGCAACATTATCCAGCTGAAACAAAGGGTGGATTTGGGTGGGCTTCCCCTATATAAACGCAGTGCTGAATAGTAAACTTTGAGCCTTGATCAGAGAACTTTGTCTTGGCTCCATGTTTCTCTTGCCCCTCCATCTCCTTTTCATTTCCAGCCTCCCTTTCAGGTGAACCCAGTTCATCCATGGCCGCAGTGGCTACATGCCTGTCTGCCTGCCTGTCTGTTGTTAACATATTAAAAAACACACCTTTATATTTTTCTTTCTAATTGTTCTTATGGAGTTATAAATATTATATTGTATTTTGTATCCAAAAATTTTACATGAACTTCTTTATTTAATTATGCCTCTAAATGTGTGGTACATTTTATTCCTCTGAACCTCAAGTCAGTTTTATTCTCTAGTTCTGTTGGAGTATCTTATCATAAATTTCCCACTGTCTAAAACTTCTTATTTCTATTTAAACATGTACTTTAGTACCCTGAATATTCACTAATTAATAATTGCTCTTAATACTTCTTCTTTCCCATACCAGCTGGATATTATGGTCCAAATAGATGATTTTTGGGGAATTTGGTTGGTTTGTTTTGTTTTTCCTGCCCTGTGTTGGCATCTTTTCTTCTTTCTGCATCTCTTACTCTATATTTCTGACATTAGTTTTAATGGGACTCTTTGCTAAGCTATGTCATAAATACTCAGTCACATCAGATGCCAGTTCTGTCCGTTTTTCATCCTATGGTCTTGCTCTAACATTTTCTCTACGGAGTACTAAAGTATAACTTTTCACTGTTGATGTTCACCACAGTGTTGCTGGTAATCTCACAGTAGATGTCTGCATGTTTCTAAGTTTTTCCAGTCTGCTGGGTCATCTAGAAATTCTCTTCTTCTAGGGATAAATAGGTTATTTTGACAAATCCGGTTAAATATATTTTTCCAAACTTCTATAAAATGCAGATATCATATTATCACACTAATGTTTTTATTACTCTGAAAGCCCTTGCTGAGTTTCAGCTTACTCTTACTTTTCATTGCATATAGCAGATGGGCTCTCCCCCTAGCATTTGCTAGACTTTCAGCATCTGTAGCTCTAGGCCATTATTAAATCCCAAACAGCTTTTTTTCAAACACATGTTATTTTGTAGAACAAGTTATGAATTAGTAGAAATATTTGCATAGGTTGCTCCTGTTATTTTACAACACAATAAGGCAAAAAGTATTCCTTAGACACATAATTTATTTTATATTAATTTATGTAGTTTGGGGTTAAAATTTATGAGACTATTGAGAATTTTAATACTGACTGGATAGTATTCATTTTAATGTGCAAGATTTTTTTTCTAGATTTTTTTAAAGTAACCAACATTCTGTTTTGGATGGAGTGATTGCCTTGCAATAGCTAAGACTTGAATTTTATCCTCAGAACCAATGTTTTTATAAAATATGAAAGTTTGACTTGGTGTCAAGTGCTTGTAAACATAGTATTGGGAGGGTAGAGATGGGTCAATCTTTGGGGCTTACTGGGCAGCCAGCATAACCTGTTTGCTGAGTTTAAGTCAGCAAAGCACCCTATTCTAAATATTAAAATGATGGGAACTGGAAAGGTAACTCATCAGTTGAGAATGCTGGTTGCTCTTTTGGAGGCCCTAGGTTCAACTCCTAGCACCCATAATCACAACTGTCTATGATTCCAGTTCCAGGGGATTCCTCAGACACCAGGCACAGACATAGTGGACAGACATACATGAAAGCAAAAACCCATACACATAAAATAATTAAGTAAAAAGATGGTAGAGGGGCTGAAGAGATGGCTCAGGGGTTAAGAGCACTGACTGCTCTACTGAAAGAGCTGAGTTCATTTTCCAGTACCCACATAATAGCTCACAACTGTCTATAATTTAGCTCGGAGGGATTTGAAACCATCATATACATGCAGGCAAAACAGAAAGATGAAAGTAAATCATTAAAACATAAGTGGACTGTACCTGAAGAACAATACATAAGATTGTCTTCTGGTCTCCATAAGCATGCTTGTGCACATACCTACTCACACACATAGACATGTGCAACACCCACATTTACACATATATAAAAAGAAATATATATTGTTTTATTTACTACTATGTATCATTAATTCCAAATATAACATATAAACCATTATGACTTTATGATCCCAGTGATTCTAAGTCAGAAGTCTAGGATGATTTATCTGAGTCATCTGCCTCAAAATCTTTTACAAAGCTGCCATCAAGATGTAGGCCACATCTAGTGTTTTACAGCCCACTGTCAGAGGGACCACTTCTGGTTAGCTGGTCCTAGGATATGAAAAAAAAAAAGAAGTATGAGTAAACCATACATAGAATGCAAACCAGTAAGCAACATCCTTCCATGACCTGTGCATCAGTTTCTGCCTTCAGGTTCCTGCCCTGAGTTCCTGCTATAAGGGATGGACTTATAATTAATAAGGTGAAATCAAAGCTTTCCTACGTAAGTTATGTTTGGTTATGATGTTCTATTCTATTACAAAAGCAGAAATCTTAAGATGGTAGTTTCACAAATATAGATTTACAGTGGAAAGATTGTGTCTGCATCTTTTCAGACAGTGCTGGAGCAATAATAAGCAAGAAATATGGATTTGTAGGGAAAAAAAGGTGGTTGCAATAAGCCTATTATTTCTAATCACTGAATTATCCACTGAAAAGCACTAGAAGTTAGTTATAGTTCTTCTTTCAAAATCAAGATAAGTATACACATATCAGTAATCTTTTAGATATTAATGTGCAGCAGAAACACCAAAGATGCTTATTAAAAAATGAAAGTTCTAAGTTCCTATTGAGTGAGCAAAGGGTGGAACCTTACAGCCATGTATAAACCTATAATTTAATAGACACCAAGTGTTTCTTGCACTAGTAACAGCTTAGCATACTGTCAGGAACATTTGGGAATGTCTAAATAAGTCCAATGTTCTTTTAGAAATTGCAATCAATCCCTTCTAGAAGAGGAAGTTATACATCCAAAGTTATTAGTCCAGCTAGGAACTGTACTCAAAAAAAAAAAAATAAGAACTCCAGATTCAATCATCATTTTACCGGCAGACATTGCATTTTATTAGGACACAAGAGATGTGCCAGATTACTGCAACCTGGTCTTGGACACTAAAGGGAAAAATATGCAGATAGGCCTCTTGCCTAGTGGGTGAGGATGGGTGAAAACCAGATAAACCTTGTTGTTTCACTTGTGTGAAAGCAATGTCATTCTCAATTTGTAAAAAAATAATAATAATAAATAATAATTCCTTGGCTCAAGACCCTGTTTCAGTTAATGACATCTTATGTGGCCTTGCTTCTTTATAAAGTGATAAAAATTATTTCTTTTCTTTCCCTAGTGAACAAAGGAAAAGAAAAAACAAATCTGTCAGATTATATTTCTCAAAACAAATTGATTAGCTTGAGAGGCCTAGAGGATTACTCTGAAGGTGAGAACGACAGGAAAGACTTGCCCTTAAGGAGACCAGCACGATTCCCATTGGTGGGGTCAGGGGTGGAATGAAAGCAAAGACTTTTCTCTTCCTTTTCCCCACTCCTCGCCACCATGGTGTGTGCTCCTCTGATGAACAACATCCTCCCCATAATGATACACTACAATATTTACAACCAGGAACCAAAATAAACCCTTTCTCCGTTAAGAGTTGTTCCTGTCAGGTGTTTTATAACATGGGCAGACAGTATAAGATCATACCTTTTTGTTACTGGTGGTTGGGATCTGGGCAAAGTGTTTCCAGGTCCCAGGTCTCTTAACGAAATAATTGAAAAGAAAGGCCCACAGATTTCCTAATGACCAAAATGAATTTTGTTCAAAGCAAAGAAATAGTGTAGCTTATAGAGGGATACATTGTCAAGACTGACAGCAAGCCACATGAGTTAGAATACTCAAGGGCCCCATTATAGTGTGGGGCTTACTTTTGTAGGACTTAAGAGAAGGTTCCTATGGGACATAGTTTAGGTGATTCTCTTTCTTTGATCGACACATCAGGCCATACATTTGTTTTCCCTAATGTAGATGTCACTTCCCATAATGCATCCAATTTTAATAACATATATGCCAATTTATGGAAGCTATATACTGGTAAATAAGGGGTTATCATTAAAACTTTACTACAGGATAAATGTTTGGCTTACTGTGCATGTACTCAAGACATGCACAGATGGATCAGCCCTTCTATTCTCCGTACCCAGACACCTTGGGGATTCACTGAATAGAAACAATGTATATATGATTGTTACCAGGGGAGGAAGGGAAAACACACTGTTCTGTGTTCGGAGATGAGAGTATGTGTACCACGACATAGGAGCAAAGTCTCAGGTGCCTGACTGAATGAGATCTGCGATCTCTAGCTCCATTGTATCAAGAGGGGTGTGTGTATACTACACACAGGTGAAAGGACTAGGTTGAAAAGTGTATTATTATGCCATGGGGAGGTGTGCTTAACCAAAACCAAACAGGGGCCCCAGGTTACTAAAACGTTCCCTATGTTTATCTGCCTTACTTCCACAGAATGAGGCCCAGCATTAATCAATTTAAAATTTCATTCCACCCTTTTCCCTTTTGTGTATGGCATACGTAAGTATATACATGTACATATGTAGCCTTTAAAGAACTACTAAGATAGCCTTTTGAATCTGCTTTATTAGCTTCACAATATATAATGAGCATCTTCCCATGCAATAGATAAATTCTGCTAACAAAAAAAAAAATGTAAGACTGAGTCAAAAACACAAGTTTCAATTAGAAGCTGGCAGGAGTGGAGACCCATGGGGAACGAGTGACACCAAAACTATTACAACAGTACATCACAAACATGTAAGTTTTGAAAGCAGGGGTCCCCATTTCATCTTCAGAGAAAACCTCAGGACTCAGGGCATAAGGCAGAACTCATCATGGTGGTCATGGTGAGGGGGGTCGGTGCTAACAGCCCGCATAGTATGGCTCAGCTGCCTTTCCCTTAACTTCTCCATGAGCTGTCTCACATCATCCCCAAACCTCTGGACATTCTCCTCTCTCATCCTTGCCTGGGGCTCCCCAACCCTATACATCAGGTCCCATCTGTAGTGCACGATGGGCTGCCTAACCCGGAACCGCCTGCGACTTCCTCTAGGCACATAGTATTCTCCAGCTTCGAAAGGCAGGGCCACAACCGGCTCCCTTTTGTCAGCATCTTGTGGCTTTTCTTCCTTTTCCTCCTTTTCCTGGTGGTCTTCCATGTTGAGATCTTTTACTCCTTGTTCCACTTTGGACTCCATTTCTCCTGGAAGACAAATGTTCAAAGGTTCAGCACCGAGGACAGAGGCCCATCTTCCACCATTCACTATCTTGGATGTCCCTATGTTTGTTTTTCAAATTTTATTTTTTCTACCTGAAAGGCTCAACACGCCCTCTAGGGGGCCCCCAGTCCTAGACCCTCCCTCCCTACAACCCACCATTTTCCCTGCAGATCTGTTTCCAAAGCTTTTGCAGGCATCAAAATGGAGGATGGAACTGTGGGGATGGTGGGTGGTGGAAGGGAAGTTGGGAGGTAGAATGAGAGGCATGGGATGGTAAGTGGGAAGGGATGGATGAGGGGGACTGACATCCTAGACCGGGCTTCCCCACTCTCCTCCCGCTCATCCCCCCTCCCCCCCAACACACACAGCCCCTGAACAGACCTGGGCCTATCCCTTGCCTCGTAGTCCTCCTCTCAATTCTCGCTGCTGGACGCGCCGCCGCGACTCTCGGCTAGCAGACCTGCAGACAGGGTGGGATGGGAAGGGCTCGGCGCCGAGCTCCGCACCGCAGCACCGCACCCCGCTTCCCGAGACCCAGCGCCCATCCCCCTCCCCGGCCGCCCACGCTCTCCAGCAGCCCTTCCCCATCCCGGCTCTCCAGGGCTCGATCGATCGCTGTCCGCCGCCCGCCCGCCCGCCCAGCCGCCCCCTCCCCGGGACCCCCGCGCTGTCCCCGCCCCTGAGCCGGGCGCCCCTTCCCGGGCGCAGTCGGGCTTCCCCGTGCGGTGCACAAAGGGGAGCCGCGGTGTGCGCCCGCCCGCCCGCCCGTCGCCAGGCTGTCGCCCTCAGGGCCGCTGCGTGCGGGCCCCTTACCTGCCCCGCTCGCCTTGGGCCCGATGCCAGCCCGCCGCGCGCAGAGAAGCTCCGAGCTGGTGGCCAGACGCGAGTGACGACTGCACCCAAGGCTGCGTCGCTCTGCAGCCCCGGGTCACGTGAGGGCCCCGCGTCACTGCCAAGCTCGCTCCCCCAGCTCAGGAGGCCAGTGCGACAGGAGGCCCCGCCCCCGCCTCCCCGCCGCCAGCGCTCACCTCAGGCCCCACCCGTCACTCATCCGGATCCTCACCAATCTGAGGAACCACAAGTGGCATCACCGTCAGGAGGTTGGACATCTCCCTTCCCTGTTACCAGGGAGACTCTGCACCATCCTCCTTGGTTCAGCACCACCACACCTCTCATCCTGGCAGTCTGTTTTCTCTCTTCTTTCCATCTGTATAAATCCTTTCTATTAATTCCTCTTTATTTTCTTTTTAAATGTTAATGAGTCTCAGCCACAACTAGTGTCTCATTCTTGAAATCCTGGCACTGGAGAGGCTGAAGTAGGAAACTCACCATGGATTGGGACCAATATAGATTACATAGTGAATTTCAAATCAGTTTCGGCTACAGAATGAGACCCTCTTTCAAAACAAATTTTCATGACTCAAAGTTTGAAAAGTAGAAGATCTATTTTTTGAACAAAATGTTTGAAACTGGCAAAGTAAAAACCAACCAAACAAATATGGGGAAAAAAAATGTTTTCCTATGCTCTGTGCTCGACTCAATACATTTACTCTGATTGTCACAAACTATTTTTAGAACATTATAGTTTGTTTAAACTTTTTTCCTGGAAAAATTCAAAACAGAGGGTCTCCTTGAACAATTTGTGTATTTAAAATCAGAAACAAGTCCAGTTGTTAGAGCATAGTAATTTCTTGTAAGCAATTTTTTCCCCTTCTGGAACCAATACCAAGTATTAATACATAATTCTGTTCTGTTTTATCCTATAATTACCATCATTCTTTAACTGTAGAAAGGCTTTTGCTAGCAACTGAAAATTACTGGCTATTACTATGGATAGCTTTGAGGATCTAAGCAAAGGGAAAGCTGTGAGGGTTGAGGGACCAAAGTTATTATCCTGCTCTGAAAAGAGATTAGGAAGGCGCTGGTTTCCCTAACACCAAATTCCAGAGACCCTCATTTCCTACATTCAGGTTCCTGTTTTATATTTCAAAACCACACAGAGAAACCACCTTTGGTTCCTCTTCTCCAATTCTTGCAGAAGCCCTCTCCTAGTCCTTTTAGCATTGATTAGAGGTTTGATCCCATATTGGAAACCACAAACGTATCCTACATTTTGTAGATTCCATGTAAATTATGCAAGTGTCTCTTGGGTGAGGGGAAAGGGGGATCCAGAGACTGCATGCCTTTCTTTTCAATCCAGCTCTGGCAGAATGCTGTCTGTGTTCTGGTTGTTAACTTTTTGTAGCATTCGAGCTGCTGGAACCCTTTTCATAACTGCTTCACCTCCAGACCATTGAGACAGAAAGATCTCTGTGAATTTGAGGCCAGACTGGTAAACACAGGAAGTGCCAGGTCAGCTGGGGCTACATAGTGAGATCCTGTTGTTAAAAAAAAAAAAAAAAAAAAAAAAGCAAAAGCAAAACTCAAAACTCAAAACAACAACAACCAAACACAGAGAAATCTCAAATGAATGATTAAAGATGAGGCTTTAAAAAAACAACAACAACCAAACCAAAAAAAAAAAAAAAAAAAAAACAAGCCCAAAACTTAACACATGGCAAGAAATAATAAAGATTAAGGGAGAAATTAGTACAATAGAAACTAAAAGAACAATACATGCAACCAAAGATTTGGTTCTTCAAGAAGATTAATGATACTCACAAAATCTTAGCAAAGCTAACAAAAGAGAAAACAAGTCAATAAAGTCAGAGATGGAAGTGGAGTTCTAAACAGAATTAAATTATGGAACACTTTGAAAAGTTTTATCCTAAAAGATGGAAAGCTCTAAAAACAATAAATACATTCTTAGCACCTCTGTTTTACTGAAATCCAGATGATATAAACAAATTTAAAAAGACACACAAAAAGCAATGAGATTAACACCATAATTAAAAGTCTTTCCACAAGGCAAAGTCTTGGCTTTTGAATTCTATCAAGCATTAAAGTAAGACATAATACATTGCAACACTTCTAAAACTGTTCCATAAAGTAAAAACAGAAGGAACACTAAAAAGCTAATTCTATGGAGCCAATTATTATTCTGAAAACAAATCTGGATCAAGATATAACAGAAAAAGAAAGCTGCAAGCCAATTTCCCTTGTGAAAATACAAGCAAAATTTCTCATCCAACAGGATTGGGTGCATTCAGATATAAGAGCTATGGACAGTTGATGGCTTCTGGGGGAGGGAGAGCCAATTTTTAAGGGTGTTGCTTCTGGTAGGCTGACCATGCACAGTGGATGCCTCCAGAATAAGAAGTATATGGCCAACAAAAAATGGAGTTAGTGAACTATTAAAATTTTTTAAAAAGGACACAGGGATAAGGAAGATATTAAAATATTAATTTAAAAATGAAAGTAATGATAGCTATCTTCAGAAAAAGAATACTGGTTAGTTATATGTGTATGATATATATATAATATATTATATATATATATATATATATAATATAATATGTGTGTGTGTGTGTGTGTGTGTGTGTGTGTGTGTGTGTGTACACACACACATATATATATCCTGAAACTGGTATAGTAAAATACTGTGCACTAGCTGACATAAAGCTACAAAAATAATGTAAAAATAATGTCCTGGAATTATTTGGAATAGATAAAAAATTAATCAAAACAATGAAGACTATTTATGACAAGCCTGTAGCCAACATTAAACTAAATGGGGTTAAAACAATATTTCCTCTAAAATTTGGAAGAATACAGGGTTCCTACCTCTCTCCACTTTTAATTCAATATATTTCTTGAAGTTTTATCTAGAGGAATAAGGGGAGAGAAAATTATAAAGGGATAATATATGAAATGAAGAAGTCAGATTATCCCAATTCACAGACAACATAATTGGATACTTAAAAGAGCCTGACATTTACAGTAAATGAACACAACTGGAGATCACTAAATGAAATAAGACAGATTCAAATAGATAAATACTGTATGTTTCTCTTTTATATGTGAGTCATAGCTTTTGATGTGTGTGTGTGTGTGTAGACCATCAAGCTAGAATGGGATGATGAGAGGGGAAAAGAATATTGAAGAAGAGGTGGAGCACTTGTGACAAAGAAACAAAAAATGAGACTACTGGGGGTGGGAAAATGTCCAAGTGAGTGAAGGTGAGGTGGAAAGGATTGTCTAGTAAAATCACATTTGTAAATGTTATAATAAAACCTAATAATTTTATGCCAATTAAAAATTTTCAAAAGAAAAGCTTACAAGGTATATATGGTCTTTTTAACACTGGTTTTGGATTTATGACCTCCAGATTGTAAGAAAACAAATTTCTGTAGGGTTAAACCACCAAACTGCAGTACGTTTTCAACAAGCTTTAGACAACTAAAGGCATCCAAATAAATATGCACACTATGTATGCATACATATAAACACAAATAAACACAAATGTTCCTTTTTCTTAAAATAATCTTTATTTTCCTTTTCTAAATTATCTCAGTGTCTGTGGCAAATTTTGTACTTTTAGTAGTTGAACATATTTCATAAGTTTCCTGGATATTATTGCTTTCAATATAAGTACAAAGTCAATTACAGTTTCCTTACTCTAATTTTTTTTTCATACCAAGGATTGTTATAGTAAGACAATCACATATATGGGATTGTTTTTCTTCACAGGCTTTTATGTGTCCTTTAATAATATTTCCTATCAATTATGCTGTTTTTAATTGTGAATAAAAGTGTATGGCTAGTAAAAGACTATTATCTGCATGAAATACTTGATTAATATTTTAGGCACTCAGTTTTAATAGAGTTAGAAAGGATGTTCAACCTATGAAATTATATAGTCTACTTGAGCAGAACTGCACCCTATGGTTGAGTCTAGGACTTCAGTATATACAGCAGTCCTATCTTGGAGGTCCTCATTCTCATAATATGGTCTTCCTCCAGTGGTTTTTGAAGGGATTTAACATAACAAGCAACATCAATAGTATCTTCTGATACTGTCACAGTCTTACAACTGAGATTGCCTCCATTGGGCCTGCACAAGACTAGGCCTGTCTTAGTCAACCACAGAGTGAGGGTTCTATCCCTCTCTTCTAAACTATTGGCTACTGAAGGATTCTAGGGGAAGAACAGTCACTGTCTTTAACTATGTACCCACAGATACCTCAATGGATAGTTCCAAACACACAGTCACATAGATGGTCCTGTTTATGCTGGGTGGGTCACAATGCAAAAAAAAAAACATAAATATGAGACAAGAACTTATAGAGAAGAAGGAGGGTGATCAGGGGTAGAAAAAATATGTGACAGGGTAAGGGGTGAGAGTAACCAGAATATATTCTAAAAATATGGAACGCTCAACAAAATTAATAAAATTTATAATAAAAGAAAACACAAGAAGCATGGATCCTCAACTACGTGGCAAATACACAAAACAATTAGAATATGCTCAACAAGATAGGCTTTGGCTTCCAGGATGAAACTAGATACTGCAGTTTGTTTACATGGAAATTATTGTATTAGAACAAAATTTCTTTTTTTTTTTTTAATTTTTATTTCCAGCAAATCAAAAAAAATTAAAAAGCATTCAAACAGAATAAAATGAAAAGAAACAAACAAGCAAAATACCAAGGGTCAGATATACAAGAATTCTATAGAGCTTTCAACAAGCAATACTTTTTGATTATGTTTAAAAAAGTAGAACAAAATTTCAGCAGAGGTTTGAAGAAATAATAATAAATAAGAGAGTGACACTCAGGAATTTCTTCTTGATGTGCTATTCTTAGGATCTTGGACCTGTCTGGGTGGACTTATCCTCTGGAATCGTGTCCTTTACCTGGAAAAAGTAAAGAAGACAATTGGGAGATCAGCAGATACAAGAATACTAGCACCATTTCCAGGTCACCTGGCCTTTTCTCACTTGACTTGAATTCCCAAATGTCACCTTGAGTAAAGCAAAGCTTTGTATAGCTCTGTTGTAATTCCACTGGTCATCATGAAAGCACCTGTGATAGAAAATGAACAGGGATCATCCAACAAGAAAAGATACACTGATAACAAACACAAAGGCATCTGTGTGACAGAAGCATGGCTCTCCATATATTTCAAGATATTCAGCAAAATGACCCTTCTGTTCTAATATGAGCAAATTCCTGAAAATCCAAATGTCTCTCATTAAATGAACAGGGTCTGTGGATTTCAGGGAATGATCAAATAGCGATTTTAAATGGTTAGTTAGCTTACTGTTTACTGAGAAGAAACTGCCCAGTACGATAGTAAATGAAATGAAATAAAAAGTGAAGCCTGTATGTTTCCATAACTCACTCTCCTACACCAACCTCACACCACATTACCATGTACACACAACACTCACTTTTGAGACCTCTCAACATTTGCCCCAGACTTGTCACAGAATGTTGGCACCATGCCCTGTTGATCTTGAGGGAAGGAAGGCAAATAGCTGGAGGAAGATGTGGCCACAGGGGTAGAGGCACTGGGAACATTGCTCAAAGACAGCTTGTCATTGATGATACAAAGGCTGGAGGGAAGACATTCCCTGAAACTGATGGAAGAACAGACAAAACTGTACTTGCCAACAACCATCACGCAGTCACTCTTTAGCAACTGGATGTTTCCAATATCCCTGCTTTCCCCTGGTTATCTACAATGCCCCAGAGAATGAGTGCACTGTTGGAGACTGTGTATATTACTACAATGGCGGGTTCAGCTTTAATTAAGGAATGGCTTAGTCTGGTGGTCGTGGAGCACACCTTTAATCACAGCACTCAGGAGTCAGAGGCAGGTGGATCTCTGAATTTAAAGTCAGCCTGGTCTACAGAGGAGTTCCAGAACAACCAGGGCTTACAGAGAAACCCTGTCTCAGAAAACCAGAGTAGGGGGGCAGGAAAGAATAAGGGAATGGTTTTTATGTTCTCATCTGGCGTTTTATCAGCTAAAAAGAGTGGACAGTAGGATCAACATCTTTAGAAAATAGCTATAAATGGACAATGTTACTTGAACAAATTCACAAAAGGAGTGAGTACTACAGCAAGAAAGACCTGATGGTCTGACCCCAAAGTCCACACTGTTAACCACTACACTAGCCCTACTCCTTGAATCTACCTATTGACCTTCCATAATATTGGTAATACTCCCAAGAACTGCACCACCACATTGTCACACTGATGGCACCTCGGTGGAATGAGAGTATCCATTCACAACCAGCACTTACTCTGAACTGTTGCCACAGGTAGCAACGAAGATCCGAGTGAAGGCATGAACACAACCTTGAGAGCTGTCCTTCACTTGAGAACAAGAAAAAAAAAATAAAGCATCCTTACTACAGTTACACATGTTTTGCACCCTCACAAAACATTCCTCAGTCAGGGCCTTAGTCTGAAAGGGCCTAGGACCACTCAACTATTGACTTGGAGTCAGGGGTCTGTGGTGGAATGGGGGTGGGGGCAACAAGGAGAATAATCCACTCGTATTGATGGGTCTCCTGCCATATTCCGAACCCAGTGAAAAACAACTTCCAATGTTCACTTGGGCTCTGATTCACATCTGTCTGGGGTGGAGGGTAACCAGCACCATTGCAAATGGGGAGATACAGAGGCTAAGCAAATGGCCCAAAGTCACAGAGTAAGCATCTGGAATGAGAGCCAACAAACCCAGCAGCCCGTGTGCCCTCCCTGATACAAGATAGACAGAAGCTGTGCAACAGACAGGCACAGACCTCGGTCAGACTAGGATGGTCTGCGGGCAGGAGAGCACACGGGAAGGCACATAATGAGGGGAGCTGGGTGAATTCTCAGAGATGCACATCCAGGTCGGGAAGCAAGAAGGGGTCTGGAGAGGGGATTCTACAAGCACTCACCTTCCTTGAACAACCCACTAACAGAGAAGCAGAGTGTTGTTTCCTGAAAGGGGAGAAGGCACAGGCAGGCTTACGGTCCTGCCTAACTTTCTAACCACCAGCAGCTTTCTGAGTATGGAAGGAGCAGGTGCTTACTGTCTGGAAACATATGTCCACCACGAAGGAGGTGAGGTCGTGTTGAGTTCTGGGCAATGCACGAAGAAAGTGAATAATGTCACATTTCCTGTGCCTCAGCAGCTGCCTCCGCATATCTGTAAAGAAGGAGACAGGAAGATTTGTGTCCTTGGAGTTGCACATGCTTTGCACACACAGCATTCCCCAGTCAGAGACATAAGCGCAAGGGTCCAGGAAGAGACAGCTGGTTTGAAGTCAAGCGAGTATGGCAGGAATGGAGTGGGCAACAACAGGAACCTTAACCTCTGGCATCTGTGATTGTGCCGTCTATCCCCCTTTATCCTGCCCAGTCCTGCTCACCACACACTTACAAGGATCCTTGAGAATCTTCATATTTCTGCTATACTTGAAGTACTCGCACAAGCTGCTCCTAGGAGAAAAGGAAGGAACAGATGTGGTGGTCCAGTCAGTGTGATGGTTCCAAGGCATTGCCTGTGTCTGCTGGAGAATAGAGTGCAGTGCTCTGGGAAAGAGTTTGAGTGGAATGTGCTACTCACGTGGATAAGTCCATGGAGCTGAAAGGGACAGTTAAAGAGAAGCAAGCCTCAGCATGGTAAGCATTGAGGAGTCCCTGCCGATCTCCATAGTCATAGATGAAGTAATACCTTTAGGGGGAGGTGACAGAGTGGGATAATCTCATTGGTTTGGGCCCTGGATAAAATTTCATAGTTTTTATCACCTAGAGCTATAATTTTATAGCCTCATCTCCGCGCTCATTGCTCCCTTTTGTCAGATTCCCAGAGGTCTTACTGCTGCAGGAACTGTAGGACCATTGTCTTTATGGACTCCGATGCAAAAAAACTTCCCTGAAAGAAAAGTGAACAGGATGTAGGTGTTGACCCACTCTTACACACAAATTAAAATCTCTCTCCTCACCTTCCAAATTGGTAAGCTCTTCGGATCTTCAGGGCCACAAACAGTTGGTTTTCCTGATTCCTGTCCCTCCTGTGGGAAGCAAGAGAATCAAATGTACAGTTGGAAGGTGATGCTGGATGTTGAAGGAAAGGGATGGGTTTCCAGGAGCCTTAGAAATGTCACTGGAAGTAGTGCAGTTGGGATCATGGCTTGCCTCTGGCAAGTTCCCCTGTGAATCTGAATCACTTCTCCCTATCTCTTTGAGGCTTAAGGAACAGTTGCAGAAAGTTTAACTTGAGTAAGACCTATTAGCTTTCAGAGAAGGTTGGATGCAGTGTCAGTTGCAGTTACAGAAATCAATAATCAAGGAACACACTTACCAGGCTCAGTAACTTGGGGAACATTTCCAGAATTGAACTACAAAAAAAAAAAAAAAAAAAAAAAACCCACAAAATAAAAAAACACAAAAACAAAAAAGGGGAGGCTCATTAAGAATTATGCAGTATATATGTGTATACAAACATTACATAGCATCCCATTAATATATACACTGACATTTTATGCATTCATTCATCTATTGATGTATAAATATAGGAACACCATTAAAAATAAATATAATTGAAAGTAAAAATCCCCTCCTTGTGAAATGACCTACAGGAAAGAGACTTGTCTTTCCCGCTGTGTTCCCCTCTCCTCATGTTGTTGGCTAGCTCCTACACACACCGCTCTAGTCCCTTTCTCTGGGCTCACATCACAAGAAGCCATGTTGGAGGAGCCAGTGTCCAAGGACTTCTCTCCCCTTCTTAGGGTCCCCACAAGAGGAAGCTTTGCAGTGAACAAGATGTGGGATGGGAGCCCAGGACCCTGTGGTACCCACCAGTGTAGAGATCTGGGCCATGCTATCATGGCTCAGGACTCAGTAATTGAAGTCAGGGAGATGGTGATAGAAAAGGAATGAAAGGAAATGAAGGAGATGTCAGGGAAACATAAGAGAGTGGAAGCTAAGGACAAAGACAAAGCCACACAAGAATGAGAGATGATGGTACTCTATCTTTCTCCGTGCTGAGAGGGGCCAACAGCAGGATACAACCTACATGGTGAGACTCAGTTAAAAGCTTTCTATCAGGTAGTGCATCTTTGAGGCTACTACTGCAAATCTGAATTTAACATCTGATTGAGGGATATGCAGTATGCAGCTTCCTTCCACTTGACCCTTAGACCAGCAGGCAGTTCCCATTAGACTCAGCCTGCAGTTAAAAGGGCTCTTTTGCAGCATTCCTCTCCTTCACTTGCCCTAGGCTGCTCCAGGGACCCAAAGCAAGAGAGAAGCCAAGACTTTACAGTATTGGGTGCCACTGAATGCAGGCTCATTTGTTTTCCTATGCTGGACTTACTCAGAACAATAAAGGAGTTTGAGAGACGAAGATATTCCCCAGAAGCAGGTGCCTCTTATGGTCAGTATGTTCTCTCCTGGGGGTCCCTTTCTACCTGTGCATGTCTCAGTTGGGGTCTAATCCAACGATCAATTCACTTCTCTCAGGCTATGCAGGGATCCTTTTTTACATTTTGTAGGATTATGAGCAAGGTAGGTAGATAAAAAGGTAAGGAAGGATGGAGACCTCCTTCTCTACATGACCCTCTTGCTCCAGGAAGCCTCTGCTCCCTGTTATTTCCCCACTTCTAGATCTTTGATTCAAAGAGCCCATGTTTCCCTCCAAAGAGAGATGAGCCCCCAACAGCCCAGAGTAAGTAATGTTACCATCATCCAGAACTCCTGGCCTCATCTTAGCATATCAGAGCTTTGGGGACAGCCTAGGACAGATGAAGGGACTTCATAGGAGTAAGAAAAGGGGAGCTCCAGTTAGGCTAGAGGAGGGGTGCCATCTTTCTGGAATAGACTAAGTGTTCAGACTTAGGAATTACACTCCTGATGAAATGAAAAGATGAGAGGATCAGAAAAGTAGAGGGCTATGGGGACAGCTGAAGATACAGGCAGAGGGAAGAGCGTAGTCTGTGATCCTCCAAGAGGACCAGAACTACTCCTCTTGCAGACTGACTTTATGTTACTGGACTTATCCGGCACGGTAGTACTCAGAGGCTTTTGTCTGCTATCTTTTCTGATTGGGGCTTTGATCCTTT
>JAJTUV010004722.1:0-15836 GCA_021653895.1 Mastomys natalensis
GAGGACAATAAGAAAGCCATAGTGAGGGCCTAGGATGGCCTAGAGTTGACCATAGAGATGGCCATAGTGAGGGCTAAGATAGGGCCTAGAGAGGATAATAGAAATGACCATAGTGAGGACCTAGAATGGACCTAGTGATGACCATCGAGAGGGTCATAGTGAGGACCTCTAGTGGGCCTAGGAGGACCATAGAGACTGCCAAAATGCGATCATAGAGGGGCCTAGAGTGGACCATAGAGATGGCCATAATGAGGCCTAGAGAGCACCATAAAGACGGCCATAATAAGGGCCTAGAGAGGGCCCAGAGAGGGCCATAGATATAGCCATAGAGAGGGCCTAGATAGGACCATATCATCAGCCATAGTCAGAGCCTAGAAGGGCCTAGATGGGACCATAGAGAAGGCCATAGTGAGGGCCTATAGGTGAACTAAGAGAGGACCATAGAGATGACAATAGTGAAGGCTTAGAGGGGGCTTAGAGAGCACCAGACAGACGGCCATAGTAAGGGCATAGAAGTGTATAGGGAGGAACCTAGAGACGGCAATGTGAGCTGCTAGAGAGCACCTAGGTGGGACCATAGAGATGTCCATAGTGAGGGCCTAGAAAGGCCAAGATGGGACCATATGGAAGGTAATAGTGACATCCTAGAAAGGCCTATAGAGTGGCCATTGTGAGGGCCTATAGAGGGTCTAAATGGGACCAGAGAAATGGCCAGACTAAGGACCTAAAAAGGGCCTAGCTAGGATCAAAGAGACAGACATAGTGAAAGCCAAGAGAGGACCTACATGGGTCCATAGAGATAGCCATAGTGAGGACCTAGAAAGGGCCTAGCTAGGACCATAGAGACAGCCATAGTAAGAACCTAGAGAGGGGCTAGATGGACCATAGAGACGGCCATAGTAAGGGAGTAGAAAGGGTCTACAGAGAACAATAGAGATAGCCATAGTGAGAGCCTAGAGAGGGCCTAGAGAGGGCCATCGAGACAGCCATTGTGAGGGCCTAGAGACCGCCAACGGAGGTCTATAGAGCAGCCATAGTGAGGGCCTAGATGGGCCTTCTTGAGCACCATAGAACGACCATACTGAGGGCCTAGAAGGGCCTAGAGAGACCATAAAGACAGCAATAGTGATGTTCTAGAGAGAATCAAAATGGGACCATAATACGGCCATGGTGAGGGCATAGAAGGGCCAGATGGGACCATGGAGATGGCCATAGAAAAGACATAGAAAAGGCTGAGATGGGACCATAGAGACGGTAATAGTGAGGGCCTAGAAAGAGCCTAGACAGGACCATAGAGACGGCCATAAGTGATGTCCTAGAGAGGACCTCGATGGGACCACAGAGACGGCCATATTGAGGGGATATAGAGGGCCTAGAGAGGACCATTGAGATGGCCATAGTGAGGGCCTAGAGAGAACCTAGAGAGGAGCATATAGAGAGCCAAAGTGAGGACCTAGAGAGGGCCAGGAGAAGACCATAAAGCGTCCATAGTAAGAATCTAGAAAGGGCCTAGATAGGACCATAGAGATGACCATAGAGAGGGCCTAGAGCATGCCTAGAAGGGCCTAGAGAGGTGCTAGTGAGGACCATAGAGACAGCCATCATGAGGGCCTAGAAATGTCCTAGAGAGGATGATGGAGATGACCATATAGAGAGCCTAGAGTGGTACTAGAGAGGGACAAGATAGGTTTTATAAAGGACCATATAGACAGTCTTAGTTAGGGCCTAGAGACGGCCTAGAGAGGACCATAGGGATGGCCATAGTGAGGGCTAAGAGGGCATAGAGAAGACCATAGAGACAACCATAGTGAGGGCCTAGAGACGGCCTAAAGAGGACCATAGATATGGCCATAGTGCGAGCCTAGAAGGAACCTAGAGAGGACAATAGACTCAACCATGGAGGTCTAGAGAGGGCTTAGAGAGGGCCTGGAGAGTTCCAAGAAAGGGACATAGAGATGGCCATAGTGAAGGCTAAGATAGGGGCTAGAGAGTATAATAGAGATGATCAGAGAGAGTGCCTAGAGATGGCCTACGGAGGACCATAAATAGTGCCAGAGTCATCACCTAGGGAAGCCTAGAGAGTACAATAGAGATGGCCATAGTGAGGGCCTGAGAGGGGGCTAAAGAGCACCTTATAGACGGCCATACAGACGGCCAACATAAGGCCTAGAGAGAATCCATAGAGATGGCCATAGAGAGGCCTTGATAGGAGTTATAGACTGCCACATGGAGGGCCTAGAAGGGGCTAGATGGGACCATAGAGATGGCCATAGTGATCGCCTAGAGTTGGACTAGAGAGGTCCGTAGAGAAGGCAATAGTGAGGGCATAGAGGGGGCCTAGAGAGCTCCATAACGACGCACTATAATTAAGGGCCTAGAAGGGCCTAGAGAGGATCATAGAGAGGCCATAGTGAGGGTCTGGAGAGGGCCTAAAGAAGACCACAGAGACAGCCATAGTAAGGGTAAGATAGGGCATAGAGAGGACAATAGAGATGATCATAGAGAGGGCCTAGAGATGGCCTAGGTAGTACCATAGAAATAACAATAGTGAGGGCCTAGAGTGTGCCTAGATAAGACCATAGAGACAGCCATAGTGAGGGCTTAGAGACTTCTAATAGAGGACGATCGAGATGGCCATAATGAGGCCTAGATGGGTCCTAGAGAAGACCGTAGAGACAGGCATAGTAAAGGCCTAGAGAGGGCCTAGAGAGGAACATAGAGATAGCCATATGGACCACCTAGAGAGCACCTAGAGAGTGCCTAGAGAGGGCGTAGAGAGGTCCTAGTGAGGAACATAGAGACTGCCATAGTGAGGGCCTAGTTGAGGCACAAAAGGACCATAGACACCCCCATAATGAGGGCCAAGATGGGACCTAGAGAGCACAATAGTGACGGTCATACGGAGTGCGAAAAGAGGGCCTAGAGAGGACCATATAGATGACCATAATGAGGGCCTAGAGAGGGTCTAGAGAGTTCCCAGTTATGACCGTAGAGACAGCCATACTGAGGGCCTAGATATGGCTTACATAGTATAAAAAGATGGTCATAGTTAGGGCCTAAGAGTCCTAGAGAGGCCAGTGCGGTCCTAGACAGGATATAGAGAAGCAATAGTGAGGGCATAAGACGGCCTAGAGAGGACCATAAGTGGCCATAGTGAGGGCCTAGGGTGTCCTAGAGACCATAGAGGGCCTAGAACAGCTTAGAGAGGGCCAAGAGGGCCAGATAGGGGCAGAGAGGGATAACAGTCCTAAGAGGACCATAGAGACAGCCATAGTGAGGGCTTAGATAGGTCTAGAAATGACCTAGAGATCCTAGAGAGAAGCATTGAGATGGCCATAGTGAGGGCCTAAGAGGGTCCTAGATAGGACCATAGAGATGACCTTGAGAGTGCATAGAATGGTCTAGAGAAGACAAAGAGACGACCATAGTCAGGGGCTAGAGTGGGCCTAGAAAGGACCGTAGAGACGGCCATAGTGAGGAAAAAGATGGGGCCTAGAGAGGGCCATAATGAGGGCCTAGAGAAGACCTAGGGAGGACCATCGAGACAGCCATAGTGAGGGCATATAGAGGGCCTAGATAGGACCATAGAGACTGCCAGAGTGGGAGCATAGAAGAGCCCTAGATTGAACCCAAGAGATGGACATAGTGAAGGCCTAGAGAGGGCATAGATGGGACCAAATAGACGGCCAGAGTAAGTACCTAGAGAGGGCCTAGACAGGACCATAGGGATTGCCAGAGTGAGGCCTAAGAGGACCTAGAGAGACCATAATGACGACCATAGAGAGAACCTATAGAGGGCCTAGGGAGTTCTAGATAGGACCAAAGAGACAGCCCTGTGAGGACCTAGAAATGGCATAGAGAGAACCTAGGGACTGCCATATGGGGGGCCTAGAGAGGTCACAGAGAAGACCATAGATACAGCTATAATGAGTCCTAGAGAAGGCCTAGGATAGGACCATAGAGAAGACCATATGGAGGGCCTAGAAACGACCTAGAGAAGACAATAAAGACTGCCGTATGAGGGCCTAGAGTTAGCCCTATAGAGTACCGTAGAGATAGCCATAGTGAGGGCCTAGAGGGGCCTAGAAATCACCATAGAGAAAGCCACAGTGAGGGCCTAGAGAAGGCTTAGAGAGGACCATCCAGATGGTCAAGTGAGGGCCTAAGAGGGCCTAGATAGACCAAGTGATGACCATAGACGGGCTTAGAAATGGACTAGAGAAACAATAGAACGCCATAGTGAGCGCCTATAAAAGGCCTAGATAGGACCATAGAGACAGCCCTAGTGAGGCTTAAAAAAGGCATAAAGAGAGGAAGGATCACTGCATATTGTGGACCTAGGGTTAGGGTTAGGGTTAGGATAGAGGGCCAGATAGGGACTAGATAGGGCCTGAGAGGTCGCAAGAGGACCATAGATACAACTATAGTGAGGATCTCAGAGAGCCAACAGACTATAGAGACTTCCAGATTGTGAGCATAGACATGGCCTAGATTTGACCATAAGATGGCCATAGTGCCGGCCTAGAGAGGGCCTAGATGGAGCCATAGAGACGCCATATGAGGGACAAGAGAACGCCCTAGAGAGGACCAATAGACGGCCATATGAGGACCTAGAACATCTAGATGGGACCGGGACCATAGAAACGCCTAGTGAGGGCCTAGAGGTGGACAAGAGAGGAACAAAGACGGCAATATTGAGGGCCTAGAGGAGTCCGGGATAGCACCATACACACCATCATAGTAAGGGCTTAGAAGGGCCTAGGAGGACCATAGAGATGATAATAGTGAGGTCCTAAGAGGACCTACAATGGGACAATAGAACTGCCAGAGTGAGGGCCTAAAGGCCAAGATGGGATCATAAATACGGACATAGTGAGGGCATAGAGAGGGCCTAGAGAGGCAATATGACCGCCATAGGAGTGCCTAGAGAGGGCCCTAGAAAGAACCTAGAGACGATCATAGTGAGGGCTAGAAGAGTCTAGATGGGACCATAGAGACGGCAAATTTGAAAGCCTAGAGAGGGCAAAGAGAGAACCTTTGAGATGGCCATAGTGAGGGCCTATAGAGTGCCTGAGAGGACTATAGAGACAGCCATAGTGCAAGCATAATGGGTGCCAAAGAGCACCATAGAGAGGACTTAGAGAGTTCCCTCGATGGGGCCATAGAGACGGCCATAGTGAGGGACTAGAGAGTGCCTAGAGAAACCATAGAGACTGCCATAGTGACTGTCTAGAGAGCGACTAGAGAGGACCATAGAGACAGCCATAAAAGAGCATAGAGGTGGCCTAAAGAAGACCATAATGAGGACCATAGAGAGGGCCTAGATAAGATCTAGTGAGGGCCAGACAGGGTCTAGAAGTCCTAAAGAGGACATAGAGACATCCCCAGTGAGGTACTGAGACGGCATACCAAGAACAATAGGGAAGCCATAGTGGAAGGCCTAGATAGGACCTTAGAATGGCCTAGAGAGGTCATAGAGAGGGCCATAGAGAAAGCCCTAGTGAGCCCTAGTGATGGCCTATAGGGACCATAGATTGTGAGGACCTAGTGAGGCCCAGAGAGACCATAGAGACAACCATAGAGAAAGGCCTAGAGAGGACCTAAGAAGGACCAAGGAGACAGCCACTGAAGGCCTAGAGAGGCCTAGAGAGGACAAAAGAGACAGCCATAGTGAGGGCATAGAATACGACCTAGAAGGAAACATAGATATGGCCATAATAGGGCCTATAGTGGCCTAGAGTGGACCATAGAGAAGGACATAGTGACACCTAGAGAAGGCCTAGAGAGCACAAGGACACAGCAATACTGAGGGCCTAATAGGCCTAAAGTGGACCATAGAGATAGCCATGAGAGGGCCAGATAGAACCATATAGATCCTAGTGAGGCCATAAAGATGCCCAAGTGAGTACCTAGAGAGGGCATAGAAAGGACCATGAACAACCCAAAAGTGGGCCTAGAGCAGGCCTAAGAGCACCATAAATGGCCATAGTGAAGGCCTGAGAGTATCCTAGATACAACCAAGTGAAGGCATAGAGAGGCCTAGGTGGGATCATAAATTCCATAGTGAGGGCCCTAATGGGCCGGGATGGACTATAGAGAGGCCCTTAATGAGGGATTAGAGAGGCCTTAGTGAGGCCTTGAGAGATTAAGAAAAGGTAATTGAGGCCAGAGGTGCCTAGAGGGAAACCCTAGATACTGTCATAGTAGGGACTAGGGGGCCTAATGTTCCCATTGATTGACAATAGGAGGGCCTGGACAGGGCCTAGATAAACCCTGGACAGGCATACGCCCTAGAAAGGCCCAAAGGGGACCATAAGAGTCCTTAGTGAGTACATAGAGGGGCCTAGAAAGGACCTAGAAAAAGCATTATAGGGCCAGAGAGGCCTAGAGGGACCAAAAGACATCCAAGGGACACCAGTGAGGGCTTAAAACCAGTAGACCATGTGAAGCTTTTGGGGGCCCCAAAAAAGAACCCCCAAAAACTGCCAGTTAAAGGGGATAGAGGGGGCTAGAGAGGACAAAGAGACGCCGTAGTGTGGGAAAGAGGGGCCTAGAGAGGACAACTGAGATGTACATGGGAAGGCCTGGGGGAAAGGGCCAGAGAGCACCATAAGATTTTTTACAGGGGGGACGATTGGGGCCCAGATGGGGCCATGATACAGTCAAGTGAAGACCTAGAGGGGCCCCAAGGATGACCCCAACAACTGCCATAGTGAGGGCCTAAGGGGAATTGGGAGACCATATGACTGCCAAAAAGGGGGCCAGAGGGGGCCTGGAGGGATCAAAAAGACAGCCAAAAAGTGGCTTAAAAGGGCCAAGGGGTCCTAAGGGGCCCCAAAAACTCCATAGTGGGGGATTAAGACGCCTAGAGAGGCCAAGAAATCCATTTAAGGGGGCCTAGAGGGGGCCTACAGATGGCCTACAGAGGCCCTTTTAAGGACATAGAGACAGCCAAGGGGCTTGAGAGGGCCAAAGGGGGATAAGAGATGAACATAGTAAAGGCCTAGAAGGCCCAAAAAAAATCATGGATATGGTCATAATGGGGGCCTAATAGGGCTGAATTGGAAAATAAGTGCCATAGTGAGGGCCTAAGAGGGTTAGGGAGACCAAGAGAGGGGAAAAAGGAGGGCCTAGAATGCTAAGTTGGGGCATAGGGGGCAGAGAGGCCTAGATGACCTTGCGACAGCTAAGTGAGGGCCTTTGCCCAATTTTTACCATAGATTTTTTAAAAAGTGAGGCCCTCGAGGGGGCCTAGAGGGGGGACCATACAGACAGGCATTTGAGGGCCAGAGGGGCCTAAAGGGGCTTATGGTGTAAAGAAGGGACAGAAAGACCCATAAGTCCCATAGTGAAGCCTACGAGGGCCATTTGGGAACATAAGATGTCCCGTGGGGCCCCAGAAGGGCCAGATTGACCATTGTGATGGCCTTGTGGGGGCCTAGAAAAACCTAGAAAGGAAAATAAGATGGCCTAGTGAGGGGCCCAGAGAGGGGGCCAATAAGGACCATAAGATGACCATATTTAGGCCAAGGAGGGATAAGAGTGCCTAAGAGGCCCCAAAAAACACCCTGTGAGGGCCTAGTTGGGACCTAGAAAGGGGCCCAATGAAGGCCTAAAGAGGGGCCCAGATGGACCATATAGACGTAACAGTGAGGGCCAGAGGCCTAGAGAGGCCAAAGAAAACGGCCATATGAGGACCTTGGGGGTTTGGGGGACCGAAGTACGGCCTAGTGAAGCCTAGAAGGGCCTAATGTGACCATTAAGGGGCCCCAATGAGGGACAGATAAACCTAAAAAGAACCATAGAAAAGTCATAGTGAGGCCTAAAAAGGACCAAAAGGCCAAAAAAAAATGGCCCTTGTGAGGCTAGAATGCTTGTTGGGGCCAAACGAGGGGCCCTAGTGAGGCCTAAACCTAATATCATAGAGAGGACGATGAGGGCCAGAAAGGGATGGGGGCCATATTCGCCAGAGTGAGGGCCCCGGGGAGGCCTAGAGGGTAATAGAGACTGAAATTTTTTAGGGCCAAGGGGGGCCCCAAAAACCAGAACGAACATAGTGAGGGCCTAAGAGGCCTAATGGACCATTGGGGAGGCCATAGTGGGGCTAGAAAGGCAAGACAGACTATAAATGGCCATAGGGGGGACTAAGACCCCCGATACGACCATAGAGCCGCAATAGTGGGCCTAAAGGGGGCCCTTTAAAGGACCAAAAAAACGGCCAAAGGGCCTTGAAGGGCAAAGATGGACCATAAGACACCATAGTGAGGGCCTTAGGGGCCTAGAGAGAAAATAGAACAACCATAGTGAGTGCCTTAAGGGGGCCAAAGAAGACCATTGAATGGCCATAATGGGGGCCCGAAAAGCCCCTAGAGAGACCAAGTGAAGGACTGAGAAGGCCTAGAAGGGTCTAGAAGGCCCCAGATTGAACAACAGACAGCCATAGTGAGGGCCTAGAGACGCTTGAGGGGACCATAGAGAGGGCCATACGAGTGCCTAGAAGGGGCCTGAACCCTCCGGGTCCAAAAGACCATAAAATGGCCACATTTGGGCCCCAGACAGGCAAAGAGAAACCATAGGATGACAATAGAGAGGGTTTGAAACCCCAAGAGGACAATAAACAGCCATATGAGACTTGAAGGGCCTAGATGGACCTATAACCCAAAGAGGGGGCCCAAAGGCCAGAGGACCAAGAGAGGGCATTTTAGCAGAGAGGGGCCGAGGGGACCTAAGAGAAATAGTGGGCCCTAGAGGGGATCAAAAGGAAAAAGGGGGCCTAAAGGGCCTGAGAGAACCTAAAAGGGGCCCTGTGGTGCCCAAGAGGCCCAAAATTTTTCACCATTAAATGGCCATAGGAGGGCCTAAAAAGGGGCCCAGATTTCCATAAGATGCCCTATCGGGGCCAGAGAGGGCCCTTTGGGGGCCTAGCAAGGCCATACTGAACCCAGGGGGGGCTAGATAGGAAAATAGAGACGGCCATAGTGAGTTTTTTAGAAAGGCCTAAAAAAGAAAAAAGAGAGGGGGTGTGCGGGGGCCCAGAGAATGCCTAGATTTGAAATAGAATGGACAAGTGAGGGGTTAGAGAAAATTTAAAAGAATCATAAAGGGGGCCCAAAAAGGGCTAAGAGAGGCTTAGAGGGTTTCCCTAGAGACAGACATAGTGAGTGTCTAAGAGGGACTAAAAAAAACTAAAAAGGGAATAGGGGGGGCCACAGGTACAAGAAACCATAGCCTGGCCAGGGAGGCTAAGAGGGGCCCATGGGATCATAAGACGCCCCCAAAAAAGGGGGCCCAGAGGAACCAATAGACTCCAGAATGCAGGCAAAGGGGGGGCCCAGAGAGAATCAAGAGAAAGCCATAGTGAGGCCCTAAAAACCACAAGGACCCTAGAGAGGAATATGGGCCTAAAAGGCAAAGGGACCGAAAGAACCAAAGGAGGGTTAAAAGGGCCTAAGTTACCATAAGAGGCCCCTAATGGGGGTATAAAGGGGGCAAGGAGTACCATAGAGACCCCATAAGGGACCAAGAAGGCCTAGAGAGGCCTAGAGAGAACTAGAGGGGACCAGCGAGACAGCCATAGTTATGCCTCTGGAGGGGCCTGAGACGAAATTGAAAAAGCCATATGAGGGGCCTAGATGGGACCAAAAAGAGACCAGGTGGGCCTGAAGGGCCTAGAAAGACAATAGAGAGGTCATAGTGGGGGCTACAGGGGGGACTAGAGAGGCCTTAGAGATGACAAAGGGGGGCATAAAGTAACAAAGAGGGCCAGAAGGAACTAGAGGGGCCTAAGACGGGGATACGGTGCCGGGGGGGCACCTAAAAGACCATAGAGTGACCCAACCCGGGGGCTGATTATTTGGGGGGTGTCTAGGGCCTTTACCTAAAGAGACATGGTGAGAAGAAAAACGGAGACCACCCCCGGGGGGGAAATTTTTTCAGGGGGTCCCTGTAATGCAGGGTACTACATAATTTTTTGCATGAGAAAAGGGGGCAAAGAACGGTGAGATTCCCCCACTCTTTTTACGCCGGAGCACTCCGCAGTTTGCCCCGGGGTAAGGGGGTTTTTTGAACAGGAAACCTTTCTTGGTTGAAGGTCCGGGTTTTTTTTTCCCCCCAAAAGGGGGGGTTATTGCCGAGATCATCTCACTTTTTTTAAACTTATTGCCCCCGACCATCCCACTGTTGTAAACCCTACCAGGAAAAACCAACGTTCCCGAACCTTTGCCCAGAAAACCTTTACTGAATAACTTTCCGGAAGGGCGGGGGAATTCCCTAGGTTTCTTGGGGAAAGCAGGTAGCTTTGGGTTTGGCTCCCAAAAATAGAAGGCCATACTAAAGGCCAGAAGGGCCTAGAGAGGACCTTTTAAAAGGCCGAATGAGGGGCCAGATGGGGCCCAGAAGGACAATAGAGCGGTCATAGGAGGGGGCCAGAAGGGCCTAGAGGGGACATAGAGACAGCCTAGTGGGGCCAGAGAGGGCCTAGAAAGAATAAGATGGTCATATAGGGGCCCAGAGGGGCCTAAAGACCATAGATATGACCCAAAAAAAGGGGGTAAGAGGGGGGAAAGGGGGACAGAATGGCCATGGAGGGCATAGAGAGGGCCTAGATTAACTAAGTGACTGCCATAGTGAGGCCTACAGTGTGCCTATAGAGGCCAAGATATGGCTTTTTAGGCCTAGATAGGGCCTAGATGGAAAAATTTTGTGCCTAGTGCAGGGGAAGGAGTCTTAGAAAAGGCCTAAGTCGGCCAATGGGGTCAAAAAAGGCCTATAAGGACCAAAATATGGCAATATGAGGGCTAGAGGTCCGAGATGAAAAATAGAGATGGTCATATTGAGGCCTAGAGAGGGCCTAGTTGGGTCCACAAATGGTCGTGAGGCCTAGCGATGGGGCCAAATAGGGCCAAAAAATGCATAGTAAGGGGGCCAGAGAGGGGGCCAATGGACCCCGAGAATGCCTAATTAAGGGTTAGAAGAGCCAGAATGACCAAAGATTGCCATATTAGGGGGTTTTAGGCTCCCTGACATCATACAGAGGGGCCTAGGTAGGGGCCCTTAGAGGGCCTCTTTTGGACCAAAAAGGGGCCCAATGAGGGATAGAGAGTGGGGGGGCCCGATGGGACCATATTAGGCCATTGAGAGGGCCAGAGGGCAAAGATGGGACCTAAGACGTCAAGTGAGGGGGTTTAAAAAGAAATAGATATGGTAATAGAAGGGCCTAGAAGGGCCAAAGGGACCAAGTATGGCCATAGTGAGAGGCAGAGGGCCTAGAGTGCCAAGATGGCATAGTGAGTGCCTAAGAGGCCAATGGGACCAAGAGACGAAAAATGAGGGGGCCCGGGAGGGCCTAGGTAGGCCAAAAAATGGCCCCCAATGAAGGATAAAAGGGCCAAAAAAGGCCTAGCTATGGCACAGTAGGCCAGACGGCCTAGAGAACCTAGGCGGAGATATGAGGGGGCCAAGAGGCCTAATAGGACCAAAAAAGAATATAGTGCCAAAAAAGGGCCAAGATGAAAAACCCTAAGACCCAAAAAAGGGCCAAAGGGGGAAAGAGGTCCTAGAAGAACCAAAAACAGCCAAAGTGAGGCCAAGAGACGACTTGAAGGGGAAAAAGGCCAAGTTGGCCCCCAAAAAAACCAAAGGGCCTAGCATTTTTCCAGAAGGACCATAGAGACAGCAATAGTGATGGCCAAGAAGGCTTGAGAAACAAACTGGGTCCATAGGAATGACAAAGGGTCCTAAGAGGACAAAAAAAACGGCCTAGTGAGCCTAAGGGGCCGGATAGGCTTGAGACGGCCAAGGAAGGGTAAAGGGGGCCCAGAATGGGCCTAGAGGCCTAGAGGGACCATCAAGTGGGCCCCTAGTAGGGCCTATTGAGGGGGCCCAGATAGGCCAAAGACGCCCCAGAGAGTACCTAAGAGGCCCCAAAACCAAAAAGGTGACCATAATAGGCCAGGGGGCCAGAAAGCACCAAGAACAGCCATAGTGGGACCTACATCCTAAGAGAACCAAAATGGGGCCAAGTTATGATAGAGTACTAAGAGGCCACAATACTGCCGATTGAGCATAGAGGGGCCTATTTGGACCTAAGATGCCAAATAAGGCCTAGAGAGGGGGCCAGAGAGTCATAGAATGACCATAATGAGGGCCAAGGGGCCTAAAAGCACCAAAAAAGGCCATAGTGGGACCTCATTTCCAAGAAAAACCATAGAGACGCCCCAGTTAGTGTTGAGAGACCTAGAGAGGACCATAGGACGCCAATGTGACTAGAGGGGGTATATTACCCCCAGGATGCCAAAGTAAGGGGCCTAGAAGGGCCCGTGGATCCAAAGAGGCCATAATGCGGGCCAAGAGGGGCCAAGAGGATCATAGGAATGCCATAGGAGGCCAAGAAAGGGCCAGGAAAGGGCCAAAGAAGCCAAAATAAGGGCCTAGAAATGCCACAGAGGACCTAATGAGACCCAAAAACAGGCCTAGAGAGGGGGCCAGGGGAAGAGACCGCCAGAAGGGCCTAGATAGGACCATAGGACAGCCCCCGTAAAGACCTAGAAAAAAAAATAGGGGCCATAGGGCAGCTATTTTGAGGCCTAAGACGGGGCCTGGAGGATCATAGAGATTTTCCAAATGGATGCCACATAGGCCTGAAGGACCATGAAAACGCCATATAGGCCCCCAAAAGGGGCCTAGAGAGCACCTAATACCCATTGACGGCCTAAGAACTTAGAGACCATAGAGAAGGCCAAAAGGGGCCCCCAAAAGGACCAATAAAAGCCTAGTGAGGGCCAGAAGGCCCCGAGGCCCAAAAATGGACATAGTAAGGGCCTGGAGGGGACAAGAGGCAATAGTTAGGGCAATAATGAGGCCTCTAGGGCTTAGAGCACCAAACAGACCCCATAATAAAGGCCAGAGGCCTAGAGAGGCCAGGAGAACCAAAAAACAGCAATTTAGGCCAAAAGACGGCAAAGAGGGGGAATAGGGGAAACCATAGTTTGGGCCTAAAGGGCCCCGAGAAGGCCAAGGAGGTCCAGAGAGGACAATAGAGACAGCAATAAGGGCCTAAACGCCAGAAAGAGGTAGAACGGGCCCTATGGGGCCTAATAGCCAGGAGGACTAGAGATGACCAAGAGAGGGCCAGAAGGGCCGAGAGGGGGCCAAAGGGCCCAGAGAGGACCATAGAGACCACCATAGAGAGGGCCAGAGAAGCCAGAGAGGACCCCAAAAACCCCGGGCTAGAAGGCCTAGAGAGGGCCCGAGAAAACCCCTTTATAGGCCCCAGGAGGGCCAAAAGGAGCTAGAGGGACCAAAAACTGCCAAAAAAACAAGCATAAAAAGGGGGCCTAGGGGTTTTATCATAGAAAAAACCAATTGAAGCCTAGACATGGCCTAAAGGGCCATTGTGATGGGCTTAGGGCCACAGAGGTCATAGGGTGGCCATATAGGTCCTAGGAGGACCCCAAAGGACCATAGAGACAGCCCTATGGGGAATCAAACAGCATAGAGGGACCATAGGGTTTTCCATATTAGGGGCCAGAGAGGCCTGAAGGGGGTAGAGAGGCCAAGAGGACCATAGATAAAAAAAAAGTGAGGCCTATACAGCATCTACAGAGGACCAACAACTGCCAAAATTTAACATAGAGTTGGCCTAGACGACCAACAGATGGCCATATAAAGTCCGAGAGAGGCCAATGGGCCTACAGGCCAAACTTGGGCCAAAAAAGGGCCAAGAGGACTAAGGCACTCCAAAGTTGGGCCTAAGAGGGCCGAGAGGACCATATAACAGCATATGAGGGGTAGAAGGGGGCCAGAAGACCGATGAACGGGAAAGTGAGGGCCTAGAGGGACAGAGAGGACCTAGGCGGCAATCTGAGGGGCCAGAGGGGGGCCGGGGAAAACCCAAACCTCCAATTAAAAGGCTAAAAAAGGGGCCAGAAAAAGGCCCCAAAGAGCAATAGTGAGGTCCAAGAGGACAAGATGGACCATAGAGACGCCATAGTGATCCGTAGAAGGGCCAGATGGGGGAATAAAATGGACAAGTGAGGCATAGAAGGGCTAGAAGGACGTATAGACCCCACAAGGGGGCCATAGAACACCACAGAGACTGCCAAGTGAGAGTACTGAGGGGGAAAGAGAGGACCATGAATGGAAAAATGAGGCAAGAGAGGGGCCAGATGGACCCTAGTAATGGGCCCTAGTGAGGGGAGAATTGACCGGGGAAACCAAGACTCCATAGTGAGTCCCAATAGGGCCAAGACACCATAGAGAGGGCATAAAGGGGCGAGAAGGGCCCCCCCAAAAGGGGCCCAGAGAGGTTTAAGAGACGGGCATAGTAAGGGATAGAGGGGGCCTAAAGACCTAATGACAACCTAGAGAGGGCCTAGAAGGGCCTAGACAGGGTCAGGGGCCTGGGGGGGTCCTAGAATGGGCCATAGAACAGCCCTAATGAGAGACAGAGATGGGATACAGAGGACCATAGGCAGGCCTTATGAGGGGCCCTTTTGAGGCCTTTAAAGGTCTAGAGAGGTCAAGAGAAACCAAGAGAAAAACCATAGTGGGGGCCCAGAGATGGCCTAAGGGACCAAGGTTGAGGGGCCCAGGGGGGCCTACATAGGACCTAGGGAAAAAAATAAAAGAGGGCCCCAGAGATGGGTTTGGAGGGCCTGGAGAGTTCCTAGAGACACCATAGAACAGCCATTATGGGGCCTAAAGGGGTAGAGAGGACCATAGAAGAAAATAGAGAGTGACTAGAACCGTTGAAGGGCCTAAAGATCTGAGAGACCTAGATACACCCCTTGTGAGGGGCCCAGAACGGCTAGATAGCCATACAGGGAACCTAGTGAGGGCCTTAAGTGCCTTGAAGGCCAAGACACGGGGCCCTACTGAGGGCCCAAAAAGGGCCTAGAAAGGGCCCAGAGAAGTCCAAAAGAGGGCCCTAAGAAAGGGATTGTAGGACCAGATAGGCCTAGAAAGGGCCTAGATTACTAAATACCATAGAGACGACCATAGAGGGCCCAAGACAGCCTAGAGAGACCAAGAATGGCCAAGGAGGGCCAGGGGGGCCTAGAAGGGCCTAGAACACCCAGGGGGGCCAGAGGCTGCCTTGAAGGGGGGGCCATAGGGGTGGGCCCTCATGAGGTCATAGAGCAGGCCTAGAGAGTACCATAGAGACACCCATAGTGAGGGCCTATAGAAGGCCTAGAAAGGACCATAGATACGGAATACTGAGAGGGTCTGGAGAATTCCTTAAGAGGACCATATAGATGGCCTAAGATATGGCCATAGATGGTCATATAGATGTATAGAGAGGGCATACATGGGACCATAGAGACCACCATAGTGAGGCCCTAAAGAGGGCCTAGAGAGGTCCGTCAAGACGACCATAGTGAGAGCCTAGCGAGAGCCTAAGGAGGACCATAGAGACTGCCATATGGGAACAAGAGGGGACCTAGAGAGGACAATAGAGACAGCCATAGTGGGGGCCTATATAGGGCTAGATAGCACCATAGAGACTGCCATAGTGTGGGCATAGAAGGGGCATAGATAGGACCATAGAGCCGGTCATAGAGAGGGCCTAAATAGGGCTTAGAGAGGATCATAGAGGAGACCATAGCGAGGTACTTGAGGGGCCTAGATAGGACCATATAGATGGCAAAATTGAGACTCTAGAGAGGGCCTATGGAGAAAATCCACCCGACATAATGAGGGCCTAGAGTGGGCCTGACAGGACCATAGATATGATCAAAGTGAGGGCCTAGAGAGGACCTAGTGGGGGCTTAACGTGGAGGTCATAGAAGGAGAGCTCATAAGGACGAACATATTAGGCCTAGAACCTGAGGCAGACC
>JAJTUV010004723.1:0-15558 GCA_021653895.1 Mastomys natalensis
GACCAGGCTGGCCTCGAACTCAGAAATCCGCCTGCCTCTGCCTCCCAAGTGCTGGGATTAAAGGCGTGCCCCACCAACGCCCGACCACTTGGCCTTATCTAAGTTGGTACTATCCACCAAGGCTACCTATTTACAAGGTCTATGACTACTCAGGCTGGTAAATTTTCACAAAAGCTGCCTGTTTACAATAATTTATAGCCATCTGTTTCAGTGTTTTTCCACAGAGTCCCAAGACATTTTGTTAGCATGTATGTATGTTAGGCCTATTGCTAATTTTAGGCCTACGGCCGGTTTTAGGCCTTCAGTGTATAAGCAGGGCTGCCCGTGACACCTCCTCCCTTCTCTAAGTATAGAAGGGCCCGGGTGATTCTAATCTTGGAAGGTGGGGATAGAGACCTGACCTCAATAATTGAAGGGGACCTTGTAATGGCTCTGGTCCTCCTGTCATTCATTGTCCAGTGAGGCATGAGGGCCATACTCATCCCAATGTCTTTCCTGGAGAGGAGATACTTTTGACATCAAGCCCTATGCAGTCAGGCTTGTCCCTCAGGGAACCCAGAGAGATATTTTTAGTTTTTATTTATATTCCCTTGCAGTGTTTAGCCTCGCAGCCTAAGCAAGAATTCAGATCACCAGTCAGAGAGGGTTCTGGGTAGCCTCTCTGTGATTGGTCTAGGGGCGGAAGTCCCCTCTTTTAGGTTTGGTGGAGATGGGTTTTTGGAACACCCTGGAGAGAGTAACAACCCCATCTTGAGTCTTGTGATCCTCCATAGCTAACTTATGATAATGTATCTGAATAGGTTTTGCTACCAAATTATCTATCTGTTGTTTCACAAAGTTAGTCAGCCTATTTAAGGCCCAGGAACCAAAAGAAATCAGCAAAAATAACCCAATTAATGGTCCCAAGGTAGGAGGAAGTAGGGTTGACAACCATGGAGAGGTTGAAAACCAATTCTTGTACCAACGCTCATCATTCTCTTTCTTTCTCTGTCTTTTCTCAGGGCCTTCTCTGATCTTTTTCATGCTCTCTTTAACCTTCCCTGTCTTGTCTATGTAAAAGCAACATTCTTCTTTAAGGTTTTTTATACAGTCAAGATCTGTACACAGTCATTTCTATTGTAAAAGTGTAAATCAAATCCAATAAAGCCCTTTGTAATTTTTGGAGATCATTTCAGACAGCAAAGAAGGGATCTCCTTAGATTAGTGATGTCAATCTCTAGCAGTTTGATGTCCTTGTTAATGTCCCAGGGAAGGTCTGTGTAGTATAAGTCCGGAGGCCAGCATCAGGATTAGAACTTCTACCAGCAGACATCACAGGTGATTCATTTTTACCTGGAAAGGAAAAAGAAGGAATTCTCTGGGAGATTTCTCTTCCCTGGAGGTCAATTGTTATTCATCTTATTAATAGTTAGTGCTGGCTTTGTGGGGGTATCTATTTATTTCATTAGTCTTTTTGGCAGCCATTTAGCTGTGTCTTCTGTGGTATCAAACAGGCATATCTATCCTCGGCCTGGGAACTGGGTCTGGGACATTCCATTTAAGGGTAAGAGGGTCCTTCCACATAGCTGTGGCATAGTTTTTATTGGTCTCAGCGATGCCAGAGGCAGTCAGCAGCAGATTTGCCATGAGCTTTCAGTTTTAGAGAGTTAAAAGTGAACAAGGCATGATGGAGAGTGTTTTGGGAGACTCCATTTTGGGGGGTTACAGTTGCCCATCTTTTGTTTTTAAAGTCAATTTTTCAGAGTTCTTGTAAAATCAGGGCAGAAGTGCTATCAGCTGCTCCTTCCACACTCAGAGAGTCATGAAGACACTATTTAAGGCAATATAAATCTACATTAATAATCTCTTTTCATAGCAGACTTATTTATAATATCCAGAAGCTGGAAAGAATCCAAGATGTCCTTCAACAGAAGAATGGATACAGAAAATGTAGTACTTTTATACAATGGAGTACTACTCCACTATTAAAATAATGAGTTCATGAAATTCTTAGGCAAATGGATGGAGCTGGAAAATATCCTGCAAATAGGATTGGCATCTATTGAGAAAAGACAGGACGGTACCCAAGTAGAACTTATGAAAAAAGATGATACAATGATACACAATTTCTCTCCCTTCTCTTCCCCCCACCTTTTTTATGACTTGATTTCTCTATGTAAAACAGGTCAACCTTTGTGTCTCTCTCTCTCTGTCTCTCAAGCTGGGTGTCCTCTCCCTCTCTGTCTCTGCCTCTCTCTCTCTCCTCTCTCTCTAAGACAAGGTTGGCCTCACACACAGGAATCATCCTGCCACTGCCTCCAGACTTTTGGAATTAAATGTGTGTATCATTGCCTGGTCAGATGATGCACATTCTAATCACTAAACATGTGAAGGACCAATATCCTCAGGAGTTGCAAACTTTTACAAAAATTTGAAAGCCATTGGTTCAGTGATACCCAAGGGTTTGAACTGATTTTTCTTCTTTTATTTGGGTCCAGCTTAGTGTCTCTCACATGGGATGTTTGGAGGCAGTCTAAATAGGACCGAGAAGCACTTGAGAGGGCCCTGGTTTGACTGCATAGCTAAATGCTTCTTGGTCTCCTGTGTTCACTCATCTTCACTTCCTTAAGAGAAGCATAGCTGAGAATTTCTCCTGATGTACATGCTAGTCCAATGCCTCCTGCTGACTAGTGCCTTCAGCTGAGTGCTGGTTGTTCCTGCTACTTCGGGCCACTGCTGCTATCCAGACATTACTGAACTGGAGTGCTGCTGTAGCCATGAAGAGTTTCAGAGGGGATCCAGCTGCTGCTGCCAACCTGTGAACAGAGCTGCCCATCAGCCCACAAAGCAGATGGGAGTAGCTCCACAGAACGTTTAGAAACAGGTCCACTTCCTCCATATACTTTCTTTTCCAATACCTGTGGTGAGTGGTGGACTAGAAGGGAAGTAATGAAAAGTCATGAAAGTAGGCTTTGGAAAATTAAAGTTACACACTGACTCGGGAATACTATTGTATTGAAAGATTAAATATATCATGGCAATATGCTAGAAACTAGTAACCTTTTTATCACAGGGACCATGAAAATTTAATTCCTTCAGCCATCAAATATTTAAAAAAACATCCAAAGAAAATCAGGGACATTAACACAAGGGTTCTGGGGACTTGGGTGATTCCTGACAACCCGGGACTCCTCTGCCTACCTGAATCACAGCTCTAGGAGAGAGAATTTTCTTTACAAAAAAAAGAAAAAAAAAAAGGAAGGGGAAGACAGAGATAACAACCCTAGACTTAGGAACAGGGCGAGGTGGGGATGAGGACAAGGAAATATCAAAAGAAGAAATGAATATTCCATCCCAACCTGCCTCCTTGACAACCAGGCCCTGGCTTGGGGCCCCGAATTCTAAGCACCTAATAAGTAAGCATCTCTAGGTAAGCAGGAAACCAGGGAACCATTATGAGCTAATTCCAGCTCCCTCACAATCTCTCCCCTCTCTAGAACCCTCTACCACACCCCAGACCTTCACCAACCACCATGCAGCACTCAGGGGACATTTTGCTCTCTTTTCTTCTTCCAAAGACTCAAAGTCACTCTCCCTATAGATCCTTCTTTCTGGATCCTAGTATACACCCACCTACTTACCTGTGCAGGGCCTAGGCACCCAGGAGACTCAGAGCTCTCCAAAGGGATTCAAGTGGACCCGAGATGACAGCCACCAAGACACAAAGCGCAATGAGCATTTGTCACTGGTCCCACCAGCATCCCTGCAGTACAACCCCTCCCCTCACCAACTCCTCTTACACTAATTCACAACAAGCTCCTCTGAGGGTGCCCATTGGAAATTCTCAAGGTGCCTTCAAACTTTCTCTCCATGTGCATATCAGCTGGCTAGCCACCTGCCTGTCTGTCTGTCTATCTATCTATCTATCTATCTATCTATCTATCTATCTATCTATCTATCACTTTTTCCCACCTATCTACACCTAACTTCATATCTACCTCCCTAACTCCCTAACTACTTCACACCTCCTCCTATCTCTTTTTGGCTCTCCAATATATACACTTCCAGGTACATTTTCTAGGGCTGAAGGGCCTCTCTGGTTACCAGAAGATGTATGCAATGGTCATCTGAGAAATGCTTTTCCACTATCCATCACCAAGCCTTTCTTTCATGAGCACTGAGAGACTCCAATTGTTCGCACCTGTACTGCCCTGAAGTCACAGCTACTGGAAGAAAACTCCTCTAACATCCTCCAGGAGAGAGGCCAGCCATTGCTTTCCTCTTCTCCCTCCCGAACAAGCTGCCTGGAGGCATCTACTCTGATACAACCAAGAGAGCTCTCTCTATCCAGGCAGGCCTGCTCTGAGTTCTCAGAGGTGAAAGGGCACCCATAACCCGAAGGAAGGGTGGTTCCTGCCACCCTCCATATTATTTATTACCAAGCAATTGTCTCATTCATCCTCCAAGACAGAAGTACCATCGGGAACAACTCCTCTGCTGTCCCCTCGGGCCTTTCTACACCTGGTGCCCACCCCAGCTATGGCCTGGGCATACATATAGCCTTAAGGGGTTCCCCTACATCGAAACCTGGCCTTTCCAGACAATGTGGAGCTCAACACCCTAAGAAATGATGCACCCTGGGCCCAAACAAGACCTACTTCTGGGCCATCAGGGGCCTAGGTTCCTGACTAAAGGACACACAGCTAATAGATACATAGAAACACACACACACACAGAGACAGGCCGGGGAGGGCGGGAGGGAGGGAATGGGAGAGAGAGGTACAGAGAGAGATGGAGAGAGACAGAGACAGAGAGATCCTCTGGTCTCCCAGTTTTCTGGGATCCTAGACTGTCCATCTGTTTATTCCAGGACCATGTTTATTCTTCCAGAAGTCCCTGGACATGGCACAGAAGGTCAGGTGACTTTTGAGCCTTCATCCTGGCTCATCTCCCTGGATGTTAGGGAAGGTAAGCTAGCCAGGAGAAGCTCTGACAGTGCTGCCTGTTTGTGTGTCAGGTGTCAGAGCCAGGAGGCTTTCAAGGAACTCAGCCTGGAGGGTTTCCTCACAGCCTGGCCTTTTTTGGACACCATTGAGACTACAGCAGACTCAGGCTGTTTCTACTCACTTTGAGCCAGTGCCAAGACACTGCCTAGAGTCCTTGTCCCCTTGGGGCACACAGTCAGGTTGCTTGCATAAGATGATGGGGGAGCCTCCCAGACCATTGAAGGGTTCTGGGGACTTGGGTGATTACTGACAGACCTGGGACTCCTCTGCCTACCTGAATCACAGCTCCAGGAGAGAGAATTTTCTTTAAAAAAAAAATAATAATAAACAAAATGAAGGGAAATAGAGAGATAACAACCCTAGACCTAGGAACAGGGCGAGGTGAGCCTGGGGACAAGGACATATCAAAAGAAGGAATGAATATTCCATCCCAACCTGCCTCCTTGACAACCAGGCCCTGGTTTGGGGCCCCGAATTCTAAGCACCTACTAAGTAAGCATCTCCAGGTGAGCAGGAAACCAGGCAACCATTATGAGCTAATTCCAGCTCCCTCACAATCTCTCCCTTCTCTAGAACCCTCTACCACACACTAGCCCTTAAACAAACACCATGCAGCACTCAGGAGACACTTTGCTCTCTTTTGTTCTTCCAAAGTCCCCAAGTCACTCTCACCATACATGTTTCTTTCAGGATCCTAGTACAAAGCCACGTAGCTACCTATGCAGGGCCAAGGCACCCAGGAGACTCAAATCTCCAAAGGGATTCAGGTGTACCGAGATGACAGCCACCTAGACACAAAGCACAATGAGCATTTGTCACTGGTTCCACCAGCATCCCTGCAGTACAACCCCTCACCTCACCAACTTCTCTTACACTAATTCACACCAAGCTCCTCTGAGGGTGCCCATTGGAAATTCTCAAGGTGCCTTCAAACTTTCTCTCCATGTGCATACCAGCTGGCTAAGCACCTGCCTGTCTGTCTGTCTGTCTGTCTATCTATCTATATATCAATCTATCTATCTGTCTCTTTTTCCTACCTACCTACACCTAACTTCATATCTACCTCCTAACTCCCTACCTACTTCACACCTCCTACTATCTCTTTTTGGCTCTCCAATATATACACTTCCAGGTACATTTTCTAGGGCCGAAGGGCCTCTATGGTTACCAGATGATGTATGCAATGGTCATCTGAGAAATGCTTTTCCCCTATCCATCACCAAGCCTTTCTTTCATGAGCACTGAGAGTCTCCAATGGTCCGCCCCTGTACTGCCCTGAAGTCACAGCTACTGGAAAAAGACTCCTCTAACATCCTCCAGGAGAGAAGCCTGCCATTGCTTTCCAATTCGCCCTCCTGAACAAGCTGCCTGGAGGCATCTGCTCTGATACAACCAAGAGAGCTCTCTCTATCCAGGCAGGCTTGCTCTGAGTTCTCAGAGGTGCAAGGGTGCCCATGACCCCAAGGAAGAGTGGTTCCTGCCACCCTCCATATTATTTATTACTAAGCAATTGTCTCATTCATCCTCCAAGACAGAAGTACCATCAGGAACAACTCCTCTGCTGTCCCCTCGGGCCTTTCTACACCTGGTGCCCACCCCAGCTATGGCCTGGGCATATATAGCCTTAAGGGGTTCCCCTCCATCCAAACCTGGCCTTTCCAGACAATGTGGAGCTCAACACCCTAAGAAATGATCAACCCTGGGCCCAAACTAGACCTGCTTCTGGGCCATCAGGGGCCTAGGTTCCTGACTAAAGGACACACAGCTAATAGATACATAGAAACACACACACACACAGAGACAGAGAGGGGGTGGGAGGGAGGGAATGGGAGAGAGAGGTACAGACAGAGACGGAGAGAGACAGAGACAGAGAGATCCTCTGGTCTCCCAGTTTTCTGGGATCCTAGACTGTCCATCTGTTTATTCCAGGACCATGTTTATTCTTCCAGAAGTCCCTGGACATGGCACAGAAGGTCAGGTGTCTTTTGAGCCTTCATCCTTTGCTCATCTCCCTGGATGTTAGGGAAGGTAAGCTAGCCAGGAGAAACTCTTACTATGCTGCCTGTTTGTGTGTCAGGTATCAGAGCCAGGAGGCTTTCAAGGAACCCAGCCTGGAGGGTTTCCTCAACACCTGGCAACTTTTGGACACCCTTGAGACTACAGCATACTCAGGCTGTTTCTACTCACTTTGAGCCAGAGCCAAGACACTGCCTAGAGTTCTTGTCCCCTTGGGGCACACAGTCAGGTTGCTTGCATAGGATGATGGGGGAGCCTCCCAGACCATTGAAGGGTTCTGGGGACTTGGGTGATTACTGATAGACCTGGGACTCCTCTGCCTACCTGAATCACAGCTCCAGGATAGAGAATTTTCTTTAAAAAAAAATAAACAAAAGGAAGGGAAATAGAGACATAACAACCCTAGACCTAGGAACAGGGCGAGGTGGGGCTGGGGACAAGGACATATCAAAAGAAGGAATGAATATTCCATCCCAACCTGCCTCCTTGACAATCAGGCCCTTGTTTGGGGCTCCAAATTCTAAGCACCTACTAAGTAAGCATCTCCAGGTGAGCAGGAAACCAGGCAACCATTATGAGTTAATTCCAGCTCCCTCACAATCTCTCCCTTCTCTAGAACCCTCTACCACACCCCAGCCCTTCACCTACCACCATGCAGCACTCAGGGGACACTTTGCTCTCTTTTCTTCTTCCAAAGTCCCCAAGTCTCTCTCCCTATAGATCCTTCTTTCTGGATCCTAGTATACACCCACCTACTTACCTGTGCAGGGCCTAGGCACCCAGGAGACTCAGAGGTCTCCAAAGGGATTCAAGTGGACCAGAGATGACAGCCACCTAGACACAAAGCACAATGAGCATTTGTCACTGGTCCCACCAGCATCCCTGCAGTACAACCCCTCCCCTCACCAACTCCTCTTACACTAATTCACACCAAGCTCCTCTGAGGGTGCCCATTGGAAATTCTCAAGGTGCCTTCAAACTTTCTCTCCATGTGCATACCAGCTGGCTAGGCACCTGCCTGTCTATCTATCTATCTATCTATCTATCTATCTATCTATCTATTTATCAATATATCTACCTATCTCTTTTTCCTACCTACATAAACCTAACTTCATATCTACCTCCCTAACTCCCTACCTACTTCACACCTCCTACTATGTCTTTTTGGCTCGCCAGTATATAAACTTCCAGGTACATTTTCTAGGGCCAAAGAGCCTCTCTGTTTACCAGATGATGTATGCCATGGTCATCTGAGAAATGCTTTTCCACTATCCATCACCAAGCCTTACTTTCATGAGCACTGAGAGTCTCCAATGCTCTGCCCCTGGACTGATCTGAAGTCACAGCTACTGGAAGAAGACTCCTCTAAAATCCTCCAGGAGAGAAGCCTGCCATTGCTTTCCACTTCTCCCTCCCTAACAAGCTGCCTGGAGGCATCTGCTCTGATAAAACCAAGAGAGCTCTCTTTATCCAGGCAGGCCTGCTCTGAGTTCTCAGAGGTGCAAGGACGCCCATGACCCCAAGGAAGGGTGGTTCCTGCCACTCTCCATATTATTTATTACCAAGCAATTGTCTCGTTCATCCTCAAAGACAGTAGTACCATCAGGAACAATTCCTCTGCTGTCCCCTCTGGCCTTTCTACACCTGGTGCCCACCCAGCTATGGCCTGGGCATACATATAGCCTTAAGGGGTTCCCCTCCATCCAAACCTGGCCTTTCCAGACAATGTGGAGCTCAACACACTAAGAAATGATCAAACCTGGGCCCAAAATAGACCTGCTTCTGGGCCATCAGGGGCCTAGGTTCCTGACTAAAGGCCACACAGCGAATAGATACTTAGAAACACACACACAGAGACAGAGAGAGGGGGTACAAAGGGAATGGGAGAAAGAGGTACAGAGAGAGACGGAGAGAGACAGAGAGATCCTCTGGTATCCCAGTCTGGGATTCTAGACTGTCCATCTGTTTATTCCAGGACCATGTTTATTCTTCCAGAAATCCCTGGACATGGCAGAGAAGGTTAGGTGTCTTTTGAGCCTTCATCCTTTGCTCATCTCCCTGGATGTTAGGGAAGTTAAGCTAGCCAGGAGAAGCTCTTACTATGCTGCCTGTTTGTGTGTCAGGTATCAGAGCCAGCAGGCTTTCAAGGAACCCAGCCTGGAGGGTTTCCTCACAGCCTGGCCTGTTTTGGGTACCCTTGAGACTACAGTATACTCGGGCTGTTTCTACTCACTTTGAGCCAAAGCCAAGACACTGGCTAGAGTCCTTGTTCCCTTGGGGCACACAGTCAGGTTGCTTGCATAAGATGATGGGGGAGCCTCCCAGACCATTGAAGGGTTCTGGGGACTTGGGTGATTACTGACAGACCTGGGACTCCTCTGCCTACCTGAATCACAGCTCCAGGATAGAGAATTTTCTTTAAAAAAAAAATAAACAAAAGGAAGGGAAATAGAGAGATAACAACCCTAGACCTAGGAACAGAGCGAGGTGGGGCTGGGGACAAGGACATATCAAAAGAAGGAATGAATATTCCATCCCAACCTGCCTCCTTGACAACCAGGCCCTGGCTTGGGGCCCCGAATTCTAAGCACCTACTAAGTAAGCATCTCCAGGTGAGCAGGAAACCAGGCAACCATTATGAGCTAATTCCAGCTCCCTCACAATCTCTCCCCTCTCTAGAACCCTCTACCACACCCCAGACCTTCACCAAACACCATGCAGCACTCAGGGGACACTTTGCTCTCTTTTCTTCTTCCAAAGTCCCCAAGTCACTCTCCCTATAGATCCTTCTTTCTGGATCCTAGTATACACCCACCTACTTACCTGTGCAGGGCCTAGGCACCCAGGAGACTCAGAGCTCTCCAAAGGGATTCAAGTGGACCCCAGATGACAGCCACCTAGACACAAAGCATAATGAGCATTTGTCACTGGTCCCACCAGGATCCCTGCAGTACAACCCCTCCCCTCACCAACTCCTCTTACACTAATTCACACCAAGCTCCTCTGAGGGTGCCCATTGGAAATTCTCAAGGTGCCTTCAAACTTTCTCTCCATGTGCATACCAGCTGGCTAGGCACCTGCCTGTCTGTCTGTCTGTCTGTCTATCTATCAATCTATCTATCTATCTCTTTTTCCCACCTACCTACACCAAACTTCATATCTACCTCCTAACTCCCTACCTACTACAGACCTCCTACTATCTCTTTTTGGCTCTCCAATATATACACCACCAGGTACATTTTCTAGGGCTGAAGGGCCTCTCTGGTTACCAGAAGATGTATGCCATGGTCATTTGAGAAATGCTTTTCCACTATCCACCACCAAGCCTTTCTTTCATGAGCACTGAGATTCTCCAAATGTCTGCCCCTGGACTGCCCTGAAGTCGCAGCTACTGGAAGAAGACTCCTCTAACATCCTCCAGGAGAGAAGCCTGCCATTGCTTTCCACTTCTCACTCCCGAACAAGCTACCTGGAGGCGTCTGCTCTGATACATCCAAGAGAGCTCTCTCTATCCAGGCAGGCCTGCTCTGAGTTCTCAGAGGTGCAAGGGCGCCCATGACTCCAAGGAAGGGTGGTTCCTGCCACCCTCCATATTATTTATTGCCAAGCAATTGTCTCATTCATCCTCCAAGACAGAAGTACCATCAGGAACAACACCTCTGCTGTCCCCTCGGGCCTTTCTACACTTGGTGCACACCCCAGCTATGGCCTGGGCATACATATAGCCTTAGGGGTTCCCCTACATCCAAACCTGGCCTTCCCAGACAATGTGGAGCTCAACACCCTAAGTAAAGATCCACCCTGTGCCCAAACTAGACCTGCTTCTGGGCCATCAGAGGCCTAGGTTCCTGACTAAAGGACACACAGCTAATAGATACATAGAAACACACACACACAAGAGACAGAGAGGGGGTGGGAGGGAGGGAATGGGAGAGAGAGGTACAGACAGAGACGGAGAGAGACAGAGACAGAGAGATCCTCTGGTCTCCCAGTTTTCTGGGATCCTAGACTGTCCATCTGTTTATTCCAGGACCATGTTTATTCTTCCAGAAGTCCCTGGACATGGCACAGAAGGTCAGGTGTCTTTTGAGCCTTCATCATTTGCTCATCTCCCTGGAATTTAGGGAAGGTAAGCTAGCCAGAAGAAGCTCTGACTATGCTGCCTGTTTGTGTGTCAGGTATCAGAGCCAGGAGGCTTTCAGGGAACCCTGCTTGAGGGTTTCCTCACAGCTTGGCAACTTTTGGACACCCTTGAGGTCACAGCATACTCTGGCTGTTTCTAATCACTTTGAGCCAGAGCCAAGACACTCCCTAGAGTCCTTGTCCCCTTGGGGCACACAGTCAGGTTGCTTGCATAGGATGATGGGGGAGTCTCCCTGACCATTTTAGGGTTCTGGGGACATGGGTGGTTACTGAGAGACCTGGGACTCCTCTGCCTACCTGAATCACAGCTCCAGGGAGAGAATTTTCTTTAAAAAAAAAAAGGAAGGGAAATAGAGAGATAACAACACTAGACCTAGGAACAGGGCTAGATGGGGCTGGGGACAAGGACATATCAAAAGAAGGAATGAATATTCCATCCCAACCTGCCTCCTTGACAACCAGGCCCTGGCTTGGGGCCCCGAATTCTAAGAACCTATAAGTAAGCATCTCCAGGTGAGTAGGAAACCAGGCAACCATTATGAGCTAATTCCAGCTCCCTCACAATCTCTCCCTTCTCTAGAACCTCTACCACACCCCAGCCCTTCACCTACCACCATGCAGCACTCAGGGGACACTTTGCTCTCTTTTCTTCTTCCAAAGTCCCCAAGTCACTCTCCCTATAGATCCTTCTTTCTGGATCCTAGTATACACCCACCTACTTACCTGTGCAGGGCCTAGGCACCCAGGAGACTCAGAGCTCTCCAAAGGGATTCAAGTGGACCCCAGATGACAGCCACCTAGACACAAAGCACAATGAGCATTTGTCACTGGTCCCACCAGCATCCCTGCAGTACAACCCCTCCCTCACCAACTCCTCTTACACTAATTCACACCAAGCTCCTCTGATTGTGCCCATTGGAAATTCTCAAGGTGCCTTCAAACTTTCCATGTGCATACCAGCTGGCTAGCCACCTGTCTGTCTGTCTGTCTGTCTGTCTATCTGTCTATCTATCTATCTATCTCTTTTTCCCACCTACCTACACCTAACTTCATATCTACCTCCCTAACTCCCTAGCTACTACAGACCTCCTACTATCTCTTTTTGGCTCTCCAATATATACACTTCCAGGTACATTTTCTAGGTCCGAAGGGCCTCTCTGGTTACCAGAAGATGTATGCCATGGTCATTTGAGAAATGCTTTTCCACTATCCACCACCAAGCCTTACTTTCATGAGCACTGAGAGTCTCCAAATGTCTGCCCCTAGACTGTCCTGAAATCACAGCTACTGGAAGAAGACTCCTCTAACATCCTCCAGGAGAGAAGCCTGCCATTGCTTTCCACTTCTCCCTCCCGAACAACCTACCTGGAGGCATCTACTCTGATAAAACCAAGAGAGCTCTCTCTATCCAGGCAGGCCTGCTCTGAGTTCTCAGAGGTGCAAGGGCGCCCATGACCCCAAGGAAGGGTGGTTCTTGCCACTCTCCATATTATTTATTTCCAAGCAATTGTCTCATTCGTCCTCCAAGACAGAAGTACCATCAGGAACAACTCCTCTGCTGTCCCCTCGGGCCATTCAACACCTGGTGCCCACCCCAGCTATGGCCTGGGCATACATATAGCCTTAAGGGTTCACCTACATCCAAACCTGGCCTTCCCAGACAATGTGGAGCTCAACACCCTAAGAAATGATCCACCCTGGGCCCAAACTAGACCTGCTTCTGGGCAATCAGGGGCCTACGTTCCTGACTAAAGGACACACAGCTAATAGATACATAGAAACACACACACACTCACACTGAGACAAGCGCAGGGAGGAGGCGGGAGGGAGGGAATTGGAGAGGGAGGTACAGACAGAGACGCAGAGAGACAGAGACAGAGAGATCCTCTGGTCTCCCAGTTTTCTGGGATCTTAGACTGTCCATCTGTTTATTCCAGGACCATGTTTATTCTTCCAGAATTCCCTGGACATGGCAGAGAAGGTCAGGTGTGTTTTGAGCCTTCATCCTTTGCTCATCTCCCTGGATGTTAGGGAAGGTAAGCTAGCCAGGAGAAGCTCTGACTATGCTGCCTGTTTGTGTGTCAGGTATCAGAGCCAGGAGGGTTTCAAGGAACACAGCCTGGAGGGTTTCCTCACAGCCTGGCCTTTGACACCTTTGACACTACAGCATACTCAGGCTGTTTCTACTCACTTTGAGCCAGAGCCAAGACACTGCCTAGAGTCCTTGCCAGTAAGACTAGGCAGGCTTGGCAGAGTAGCGCGATGCCTTGACCAAGGAGCCTCTGAGAGATTCTGCTCTAACAAGTTTCATCCATGGGGCTTTTAACCAAAAGGTACTTGAGATGCGGGGATTCCAGTCCAGTAGAGCCACAGCCAGAAGAAGCCACAGCTGGACCCAGTTGCCTGTCTGGCAGTCTCAAGCGAAAACTGAGCAGATAAGACGATTTGCCACCAAGCTCTGGCATCCATGGACCTCCAAACCAGGGAAAACATCTACATAAAGTTCTCAACTACATCTACAGGAAAAGTTCTAGGAACTCATCTAAATATAGTTATGAAAATTTATTTTTGAACGGGAATGACAGCGACATTAAAATCCGTGTCTTCGGAAGAACATGGTGTTTACACAAAGTATTTTTATGTCAGTCGGGCTACTTTGCAAACATGCTCAAAGTTACTTGGAGAGAATCACACAATGATGTCATTACGATGGTCCTTAAGAATGAAGATATTGATGCCAGATCTCTGCATGTTGTGTTTTGTTCTTTGTACATGGATGAGGATTTGTCACTAACACCTCTGGAAATTCCTCAAGTTTTGGCGGCAGCACGCCTGCTCCAGGTGAATCGAGTAATTCGGCAATGTGAGGAGACCATGAAGAGAACCATCAGTAGGGACAATGTGTGCTCCTATTATTTGGCAGCAGAAGCTTATAGATTAAAAGCTGTAAAGACCAGATGCATTCAATGGCTTCTTTACAATTTCATGATACATCCAAGTGTGGTACTTTACAAGAAAGTAGATATGAAGTTGATGTATCTTCTTGGATCTTCTTCTGAATTACTAGCGATCTAAAAGGAGATCGATGTATATACCACCCTGAAAAAATGGATGTTCCTTTATCTTAGTCCATGCTGGGACGGAACCTTGAAACAGCTTTTAGATGATACCAACAACTGGCTTTCCAACCAAATGGGACATATTGATGACATCAGCTATCTTGAAACTGAAGAAGGACTAATATTTCAACCAGTGTTTAAAAAGCTGAGGTTTCAGCACATCCTCTGTGACTTGGCCTCCACAAGTGTCCTTGAACAAGATCGTCTGATACCTTCGGAATGGCTGTCACCCATTTATAAACAACAGTGGCTGACTTTGCTGCAAGCACAAAACCAAATGACAATTGGACCACAAACCATCAATGAAGAACTCAAAGAATGCATGATGAGGTGTGGGAAAATAATCCCCAAAGATGGTAAATACACTTGGAAATGGTCACCATGCAGACTTGGCTTTCCTCTATGTGTCACCTTTACCAGCAAGTGTATAACTTTCAATCAACGTTATCTGAGGTGTGATTGTTTTGCCTGCCGCAAATGGATACGAAATGTCATATTCAGAATAACTTTGGTGTGTTTTAACTCCAATGAGAAAGTGACATTCAATAAAACAACATGTTATAAAATTCTTGCATTTGAATATAACCGGGAGAAAATTGTAATGAAACTGGATAGTAAAGTTCTAACCTTCCCTTTGTATATATTTGGCAATTTCCTCTTTGTAAATCTAGCACATGCAGACAACAAGTAATGTTGTCAATTATTAGACGCTAAGAGCCTTTTGCTAACACTGAATGGCTCGTTTAATCTGAAGGCTGTGTCATGAATACAGCGAAGAACACCAACAAATTGAAAATTCTCGTGAATCTATTACTACCAGAAGTGACTGCATTCCAATCATCCCCTTATACCAAGAAATTCTGAAGAATACTTTTAGGTCCATCAAAGTATTTTGTCAACTAAATCAAATATTTAGTTGTCTTCTGAAGAACTTTCTGTTGGTTTTCCTTTACCACAGAGAGTCAAACTTTGAATGGAAATAAGAGAATATTATTTACAAGGAAACATCCCAATGACTGTAAATAGATTTGGCGTTAGCTAAATTGAGACAAAATAAAATTCACTCCATTGTTGAAAAGTGTTTTGAAAACCATTTCTTTTCATTATGCTGATATAATTACGATGCAAAGCATTGGTTTAAAATGAAATGATTGAGATTAGTCACTCTTGGTGATAAGCTTCAGGTAATCAAATTGTTGATTGTTGATAATATTACTGCTTTTTTTCTCTAACTAAACACACACACACACACAGAACTACAGAGAGAGAGAGATTTATATGTAAAATTAAATTCA
>JAJTUV010004724.1:0-16280 GCA_021653895.1 Mastomys natalensis
CATTGCTGAACTTTTCAACTAGATTTCAGTAGGGAGAATGGTCTGAACTTGATGTATCTTAAGTTGGAAAATGTATCTGGAAGTTATAGTAGTTCCTCATGTAAGAGACTCTGAAGGTTAACAGCAAGGGCATTGCAGAAAATGTGCCTTGATACAGATGGAATACAAAAGTATTTAAAGGAGATTAAATAAAAGATTAAAAACTCTTTAGCATGTGATATATGCTGGTGTAACTGTGGTGGGGGTAAGTGGAAGGAATTTAAAGTGGCCTGCAGAGTGGTGATTGAGAAATTAAAGCATCATAAATTAAAGAGGAAAATGAAGATGAATTGCTCTCATGTTTTGAGTATTCATAATCTTCAGATGATCATGTTTACCGAAGCAGAGAAAAATTAGATGACCTCATCCATATGCAGTTTTAAAATGTATTGATGGTCTGTGTATTTTAAGATAATCTCCACAAAAAGAGTTCAGCCCTGCTGTAGGAAATATGTGCTTTCCTCTCCACATCTTTCTTTGATAAGTCAGGCATTTCTACAAATGAAAAAAAAAAAACTTACTGAGAAAAATTCTTTGGTGAGTGATATTGTGGAAGTATCAAAGATATTATTATAATAATTCATTGCAACTTTGTCTTACATTGGAAGTCTGATGACTTACCCAAGAACCTTTGGGGAAACAAAACACCATGTATAGTCCTTATAGTGTATGCGTGGAACACAAGTACACTGGTTCCTAAGAAGTAGATGAAGAACCAACCAGGTGCTCTAATGTTTAGAGCCTTGAGTATCAAACCAAGGATTCTCAATCTCATTCCTGAATTCTAAAATAATGAAAGGAACTATGGATAATTCTTAGGTTGGCAGTTACATAACTAGATTCAGATTTTCAAACCAACTATGTACACTTTGCTTACAATGTGGAAAGAGATGGTGTGAGGCGCAGAGTAAATCAAAGAGACATATTAAGAAGCTATCAGTCACAAAAATGTGGTACATTTACACAATGGAATATTACTCAGCTATTAAAAAACAATGAATTCGATAAATTTTATGTAAATGGATGGAACTAGAAAATATCATCCTGAGTGAAGTAACCCAATCACAAAAGAACATACATGGTATTCACTCACTGATTATTGGATTTTAGCCCAGAAGCTTGAAATACCCAAGATTCAACTCACAGACTACATAAAGCTCATGAAGAATGATGACCAAGTGTGTGGGGGGGCTTCAGTCCTTCTAAGAGGATGTAACAAAATACTCAAGGGAGCAAATGTGGAGACAAAGTACAGGACAGAAACTGAAGGAGGGGCTGTCTGCAGACCATTCCACCTAGGTATCCATCCCATGTGCAGTCACCAAAGGTAGACGTTGATGTGGATGTCAGGAAGTACATAATGACAGGAGCCTGATATAGCTGCCTCCTTAGAGGTCTGCAAGAGTCTGACATATTCAGAGGCAGATGCTTACAGCTAACCATTAAAACTGATCATGGGGTTCCCAACAGAGAAGATAGGGTGAAGACTGGAAGGAGTTGAAAGGATTCATGACACCATGAGGAGAGCAACAATACCAACCAACCAGAGCCCCCAGGGTCTAAATCACCAGCCTGGGAGCGCTTAGGGAGGGACCCATGGCTCCAGCTATATATGCAAGGGAGCTATTATAAGTGGGAGAAGAGATCCTTGGTCCCATGAAGGCTGGACATCATGAAGGGTGGTATTCGAGGGTGGGGAGGTGAGATACGGGGGAGGGTGGGTGGGAGTACACCATCATAGAGGCAAGAGGAGGGGGGAAGGGATAGGGGTTCCTGGGAGAGGGGGAAAGGGGGGTAAGGGGAAAACATCTGAAATGTAAATAAAATTTCCAATTAAAAAAAAAAAAGAAAAAGCTATCAGTCTTCTACTACCAGCATCACTGAGAAAGAGCGGAAAAAAAAGTTATTGTAATAGTCCAAGCTATGTCAACAAATGTGAGCGCATATGGGGGCTTTTATACTAAAAGGTGAAAATATATCTTCTAATAATTAGAGAGACTGGGGAAACAATAAATGGAGGTTCTTATTGCAAATTGGAAAAATGTAGAAAGTATCCATTTGAAACTTACACTTTTTTAGTGTGTGTAGTGAATGTGTTCATGTAAGTATATGGACATGTGTGCTATCCACATGTATGTATTGGCCAGAGGTTGATGGCAGGTGTCTTGCATTATTGCTTTCCACCTTGTCCTTTGAGACAGGGTCTCTCCCTGAACCCAGAGCTTACCAGTTAGTCTGGAATGGCTATACATTGAGCTTTGGGGATCTGCCTATCTCTACTCTCTATCTCATTTACTTGTGCGACTATGTCCAGCTTTGACATGTGTGCTGGAGATCCAGACTCAGATCTACATGCTTGCACATCAGGTACTTTGCTGAGCCATCTTCTCCACCCCCCATATTGCTGTTAATGCAAAAACCAAGGGCATGTTGGGGATGAAGGGGAATACCTGCATCGAAAAGAATATAGCTTTGAACTTATAAAGAATTAAATGAATTTGTATATGAAGTAAGGTTTTGAATACTACCATGCGGCTAATTTAACCTTGAATGTTGTGTATTTACAGTGGACCTAATCTACTGTGAGACTTCTTTCACCAAAAATTACTACCTGTCAGGTGCAGGTGCAGAGAAAATACAAGTCAAATTTACATAGGGATGTCATATATTTTATTTTATTGAGTATAGATTCTTCATAAAATACACCTAGCCATAGTTCCTCTCCCTCCACTCCTCCCAACTCCTTCCAACTTCCCCTCTTCCCCAGATCCATACCCCCTTCTGTTTTCTCTTCCAAAGAGAGCAGGCCCCTATATTTTAAAGTTATAATCAAATAAACAAGGAGTACCTGAGTTTGCAGGAAGGTAAAGCTATCTGAATAATATTAAGATAGAAATAAGGCAAAATCTGGCTCATGAATTGGGGAAAAAATTGTAGGTCCGTGAACTGAAAGTTTTCCCAAGCTGTAAAACAGTGACTGACAATACTTAAAAACACTAGCTGGAATGAAAGTAGACTGGTAGAAGGCAAGTGTATGTTTGTAATTCTGCATAGGTGCCCCGTTGTCTTTCAAGTTTCAAGTAAATGAGGAGGGCTCAGGAGGTTCTGACAAGTCAGTATCCCACTTTCATCCAAGGCGTGAAGTGGTTTGGAGGATAGGAAGTAGCATCCATTGGAAACAACTCATTAGATACTCAGTCAAAAGAAGATAAGTCATACTCTCTGGAGATGTAATTCAACTACAAGGGTTGAGACCAGCATTAACCCACTCCTCGCAAAGTTACAATGATAAACCAACGTACAATTCCACCAAAAATCTTTTCTAGGCAACCAATGAGCTTATCCAACCTAGTGAGGGTTTATTGACTGAATACTGGTAACCATAAAACAGTCACATTGGAAAGTCTTCACACAGCCAGATGATCACTTCCCTATAGATAAATAGATGGAAGCCAAATCATGTAGTCTTTCCCAGGCTATTAATAGCTTCTTTCCTGTATCCCTTGATTTATAACAATATCACATAAAAATGGCTGGGACATATGGCCAGCCACTTAGGTTAGGATCCAATGACGCTCTAAACCCCTCCTTCTAAAAGGAAACACAATCAGTCCACAGACCCAATTATGATGGATCTTTGAAACTAGGCTCAGATGATCTCCTGATGGTAACAGGCTCAGCCTTACAAGTAATCAATAGTAATTACAAGAAAGAGTTCCAAGTTTGGTTTGACTTTGGTTATCTAGCATTGATTAAACTGTAGCTATGGAACGAGTTACTTTTCTTTATCTAGAAAATTTGCAGGAAGAATACCACTGATAAAAGAACATTGTTTCACCAAGAGGAAGTGAACTCTGGAGATTGTGGTAATATGCAAAGCACATTGGATAAGCCGGAATCACTGGGACCTGTGGATGCCACACAGGATTAAAGCTATATGGATGACATCATAATAACAGAACCTCCAGCAAGTCAGAGAAGCTCCTTTAATATACATTGCCTCTTGTTTACAATCTCAAGAACTTTGAAAGCCTCTTGAAAAACCTCGAATGGTAACACTGGAGCATTGGAATGTCATAATGCATTTTGTGACTTTCAAATGTTGTGGCTGTGTGATTGGAGCTAGGTTGATGGTTCTGTATGCCTCATGTATATACAGTATGTATGAGACTTTTAACCAAGAGATGTGCTATACAAGCTAACTAAATGAGGCTCTTTGCAAAAATGCTAAGCAAGGTTCAGGAACTAAGGTTATATAGAACACACATGGTAGCACTGTATAGATGATTTCTTAGACTACTTGAATATTTGAAGATAAATTGATGTAAACTTTGAAACATTTTTATACACATTGTCAAGCTGACATCTAATTTGACTTTTAAATTACTGATTCTGTTGAAGTACAGAATTTTGCTTTGATTTCACAGCCTAGGATTAGTGGATGAAGAGCTGCATCAAGACTTCATAGCTTCATTGCCAGAGACCAACAATGGTCCTGTGCCTCACTGAACTGGTTGTTCTACCATGCTTGAGTCGTTCCACTCATCTGCTTGATCAAAGGAAGCTCTGTACCAAGACCATTCTGTAGTAGGATGAAAAGAGATGAGAGGGGAAGGTCTTATTCTCTTGAAAGGCCAAATTCAAAGATAACAGATAACCCTGCCGTTTGTATCTTCTAGCCAAGAACTTTAGTAACATGGTTCATGGACCTAAAAGGACACTTTGAAATATCATCTTAAAATCTGGATCTTCATTTTCCCTAGCTATGTGCCACATCACCTCAAATACGACTGCATCAATTCACTCTTCTACTGGTAACGAGTGAAAACCATGCTTCAAAATGATTGTTTCTCTTCCTCTGCTCCATCAGTAGAACTCAGGGCAGGAAATATTGTGCCTTGTCTGGTTTCAGCATTGAGTGCAAAATGGAAGTTCAGGAAATGTCTGAGAAATGATGATTTGGATAGATGCCTATTACCATGTCAGCAGTAATATAGTAAGCAAAGGTGAATTTAAGGATAGATTATACAAACAAAAACTTTCGGGTTCATTTTGTTAATAAAGCTCAAGTGTCACTTGGGAAAGTGTCAGGCCTATGTTTAACACAGCTGTCAAAAAACAACAATACATGAAATACATAGACTTAGCACTTAGGACTAAGATAAGCATTTAGAGCCTTTAAGTTTGGGGAGGGTGCATGCAAAAGCATCAGTTCTTTTAAATCACTGAATTCATTGCAATGAAGATATTCAGTCTGCTAAGAAATGAGAAAGCTGTTTGTACAAATGATTAAAAAATAACTAAAAGAGAAAATTTGTTGAAATATAACTTTAATTTTCAATTTAACATATGGAAATGATTCTTCTGAAGCTAAGGTATTAATAAAAACTATATTGAAATCTTAGTCATCTGCCACCAGAGCCTGCAGGATCATGAGTCTGAAGCCAGGCTGGGGTGTGATGTAAGGGAGTTGGAGGCTGCTGTGTGCTGCATAAGAAGTTTGAGGACTTAATGCCTGGCTTAAAAACGGTGAAACCTTGTCAGACCAACATTTAAAGAAAGAAAAGAAAAGCACCCATATTTTTCTGAAAAACAATGACAACTTATCCAAGCATATATTGGCTTCCACTGGTGGAAAAAAGAAACATAAAATTTGTGAGCACGTTCTACCAACAGCATCGTTAGGTCAGTGTCGTTCGACAATGTGAGAATTTACTGAATGCCAGTAGATTCGCAAACCACATTCATTTCACCAGGTTTTCTTATCTGAATGCTCTTGGTTTCACTTGGATTCATGACAACAGAGATTGCAAACTTTTATTCCACTTTTAATTGTTAGTATACATAACATAAAGTTTAAAGGGGGTTAAAGAAAGTATAGAAGTTGCAAAGTAAATTAAAGAGATATTGCAAAGCGTCAATGCAGGTAGCCAGCAACTGAATTAATGAATTTACCACTGAAATTAGATGAGGGCCCAGATAGAAGGAAAGTAGGCTGTAATATGCTGATCTTAATTTGAAGATAGTTGAGAATCTGTCTCTTAGCAATCTTCTAGAGAGAGTATGTCCCAAGTACATTGATTGAGTTACCCATGGCAAAGGGATGGGTTAGTGTGCTATGTTTCATTTTACAGTGCTTTCTTTTAAAACTGGACCGTGTCTCTCTATTTTAATTGGTACACTCCATATATTTAGTGTGTCCAACATCTGCGGATTGTCCTCCTACTGGTTCGCATCCTGTTACATAGCTTCATAAATTTGCTAAGTGCAGGTGAGTCTGATTATCCAGAGCATCTAACTTGTCTAAGCCAGGTATCCAGTCATTCCACCTTGCCATCCATACCCTAAATGGAAAACCTCAAGGCAAAGCACTAACAATAGAGTGACTCAAGACAAGTGTCTGCTTTATACACTCAGTAAAAATTGAGGGAAAGAGACAGAATGGGGGAAAGGAGGGTTAGAAAGGAGAAAGCAAGAGGAGTGAGCCTGGAGATCAAGGGGCAGGAGGAAGAAGCCAACTCTGAGGACCTGAAGTGGTACTGCTTTCCATGTTTTGCATTCCAAACAGGCTTCCAGGCTAAAGTAGAATAAACACAATCCTGCCTAGAGGAAAGCACTTACTAGACCTCTTTGGGACTGTGTTCTGCTACATTGCTTTATCCCTGACAGTTTTCAAGATAACAAAAAGAAAATGAAAAAAAAAAAAAAAAAAAACAGTCTAGTAGGACACAAGTACTCTCTGTTCTTGTTTTTCATTTTTAATTCAAATTTTTTTTCTGGTGCCTTACTTGTTCAGATCTTTAATTATATTTAAATCCGGAAACATTTTTTTAAATGGATTTGTGTAAAAATATAGTTAAAATTGTTTCGCATGACTTTCTACAGAAATCATTCACAGAAGAAAACAAAAGATATTTCAGTCTTCTTCCAGAGAATAGAGATGCTCAATTTTCTGGAGAAATGGTAGGTTTATTTACTTATGCTTTTGTTTATTTGTCTTTCTGTGTCCCTGTGAACACATTCCTGGTGAATTTAAGTTGGTCTTAGAATCTACTGAAGGATGTTAGCTTGTAACACAGGTGCTGCGAGCCACCCTCCAGCCCTTATGTGCTGTGACATCCCTTCAGTCAATCTATCTATCTATCTATCTATCTATCTATCTATCTATCTATCTATCATCTATCTATCTGTATGTATAGGTACTTTGTGTACATATAGGTATTGTATGTGAACATAAGTACCATGATACTTCTATAGGGGTCAGAGGAAAACTTTTGGTAATTACCTCACTTGTTCCTCTATATGAATTCTGAGGAATTGAACTCCCATCATCAGATCTGGCAGCAACTACCTTTACTCAATGAGCCATGATTTGGCCCCAGGTTTTCAAAAATAACATCTAATTAGAAATTCAGTAAGTTGGAAAATAGCTACATAAAATGATTTTAACAAATGGGAAACAATTGGTAATCATTGGTCAAACTAAACATTAGTAGTTTCTCTGTGTGTGTCTGTATGTCTATTTGTGTGCATACAGGTTTGTACATATGTATATATATGTCATATATATATGTACATACCTGTATGTATATATATATATATATGTGTATATATGTCCTATATATATATGTACAATATATATATATATATATATATATATATATATATATGACATGTGTGCTTTCATGTGTGTGAGTGTGAATGCACATTTGCTATGGTGCACATGTAGAGGTCAGAGGATAACTTTGATTTTGATGCTTTGCCTTTTACCTTCTTTGATATCAGCATCTCCTTTTGTCATTTGCCAGTATAGATGCCAGACTATCTAGCCCAGAGCATCCAACTCACTTTTACTGAGTGTATAAAGCAGACACTTGTCCTGAGTCACTCTACTGTTAGTGCATTGCCTTGAGTCTTTTCATTTAGGGTATGGATGGCAAGGTGAAATGACTTGACACCTTGTTTAGACAAGTTAGATGCTATGGATAATCAGACTCACCTGCACTTACCAGATTTTATCAAGATTTTCTGTCTCTATCTTTTTGCAGTAGCACTTGAATTAGGGAGCTGCAATGCCAATTTTTACATGGGTTCTGAAGATTTGAATTGGGGTCTTCATACTTGTATGGCAAGCAATTTACACACTGAGCCATCATTCATCCAATCCAAACTTGGGAAGATTCCAATTTCCTCGGATGAATGTTCATGGTTCTCTTTGACAAATCATCTTAAATTACTCTGACCTGCATCTCTAAAATGTCACTACTCTGTTACTAAGCATGCATGGCAACCATCTAAGGAATGGCAGGATGAGAGTAAGCCTTCCTGCAAGATTTTCTATGTCCATATTTTAGAAAGACTATAAATAAGAGATCTCCTCCCATATACAACTCCTGTAATGTACAGCAAGCTTCTCACAGAAGATATTGTGTAGTTTGAAAATCTGCATATTTGAGGTACATTTTCCTGGTCTTTGGTCATAATATGAAGATGGAATGAGCTCATTACTAATGACTCGATAGGACTGTAATACTATGACATTATGTATTTGTCTTCAAATTTTTATTTGTATGTGTCAATTATATATAATCATGGGCTTCATCATGTTACATACATGCATATAACATGCTTCGATGCAACTCACCCCATATTTACCACCTCTTATTCTCCCTCCTCTTCCTCTTAGCCTATTCTATTTACTCAATAATCATCTTTCCTCTTTCATATCAAATATTTTTTCTGTTTTAGATTCCACACAGGAGAGAAAGCTTGCCTTTCTGACTTATATGGTCATTTCAATGTAAAGAATCTTCTTTGTTTCAAGATTTAATTTCCCGGAGCACAACTATTGGGCTCTCTTAGGAGGTAAGCCTCATCTCCTCAAAATACAGACAATCTTGTCTCATGTCCAGGGGAAGGAGGAGAATTTGAAGTTAAGTTGATCATCAATGGCCAATGATTTAATCAATCATGCCTCTGCACCAAACCCTCCATAAATCCCAAATATTTGGGTTCAAGATGCTGCTGGGTAACTGAGTATGTGAAGGTGCCTGTAGGTGACACAGAAGCTCTGTGGCCTGTCTCACATACCATTCAACCCATTGCAATCACTCATCTGCAAATTCTGTAATATTATTTATAATAACTAGAGACATTTAAGTGATATGTTTCCTGAGAACTGTGAGTTATAGAAACTGAGTGTAATTCAAGAAGGAGGTGATCAGAGGCCTGATTTGTAGCTAAGCTGTGTCAGCCTTCAAACTGCTATGCTTTTGAAGTAAATTAGAGGATTTCCAGATGGTGTCTGTTACAGAATTGGTTGATTACTGGTAGAAAGAAATGTCTACTTATTTGAATAACCAGAGATAAAGTAATTTATATGGTGCTGACTGTGTGAAAAGTAGGGAAAATTTTTTGCTTGTGTTTCCTACTCTTACTATTTATGTGTACTTATTGTCTTCAAAATTTGCCCCACCATTGTCTTTTGAACTTCCATTAATTTGTAGTGATTCAGAATTGTCCTGTATGAGTTCACTTTACTGAGTCACTCACCTTCTCTTTGCTAAATCTAATAGACTATTCTCATGCTTTGTGTTACCTAGCAGGAGTTTCTGACATGGCCTGTCACTGTTTTCACCCTGGAAGAGTTTCTCCACTTGGGAGAAAGTGGGACACCACCAACTCTGATGTGCTGGCTTCTGCTTAGCCTATTTTGTCCCTTCCTCTTCATATACTCACCTTTCCTATAGCTGAAGATTCTATTCCATGATATCCATCTATTCTACATGTCTACAATATTTTATAAGTAACCTCCATTGTGCCTGAGTACTTTCAGTGTTTTCATGGCTCTCAAAATTATACTTTTAGCAATGGTCTTTCTTTACTCTTTAGAGTCAAGCATTTCACTGCCTACTTCTACTATTCACCTTTGGCTATTATTTGGCCACATTAAATGCGACTATTGCTAACTGAATTCTTAATTATCAGCCTCAGGCCACAGAAATAATTGTGTGTTGCCTATGCCAAATTGAGGCATTTTTCTGTGAAACTCCACACCCAATTCACCAGTGAATTAATCCTTTGCTGTCAACCTATCCCAATTACTAACTACTTTACTGTGAGTCATTGCGTCTCTCATTCCCTTTCATGGGATAGTCTGTTAAAATATACTTTATGAGGCAAAGGGATGCAGTTCAATCACTGAAATGCTTGCTACACAAGCATGAAGCCCTGCATTCAAATGCCCAACGCCCATGTAAAGAATTTGGCATGTGGGCATGGGTCTGTAAACCCAGCACTGGCAAAGCAGATAGAGGAGGATCCATAGGTTTTGCTAGACAAAATGACAAGATCCAGATCCAGATCCAGTGGGAGATCCTGTCTCAAAAATACAATAGAGAGTGATTGAGCACAGTAAATGATGTCAACTTCTGGCCTCTACACATATGTGCATAACCACACATGTATAACCATGAATATAAGCATGCTACACTGACACATAAATATGCACACAGCTGTCCAACTGCTTCATACTGCCATGGTAAATAGATGAAATTATCTTCTAACCATTTCTGTTCTAAACCTAGAGAGATGGCAAACAGATCTAATTCCATCACTTGGGAGGGGAAACAGGAGTATCAGGAGGTGAAGGTTAGCTTCCGCTATATATCCAGGTTAAGCCCAGCTAGAGCTACATGAACCTTATTTCTAAAAGCAATATCACACACACACACACACACACACACACACACACACACACACACACACAAAACACACACACACATTTCAAATCAAAACACAACACCCAAAACAATATTTCCTATTTTATCGCACTATTCCTGGAACTACTAAGCTTGTTACTGCTATAGGGCTTAAGATTGTGCAATTTTTTTCTCCCTGGAAAATTCTTTCCGTGTATCTTACCCTTGTTAATTCCCTTAATGAGAATCTTAGTGTCACTTTCTCTGAAAGGCATTCCCTTATCATTCTATCAAAACTGAGCCACCATCATTCTCATTCTTGGTATCCTGCTTTGCATTTCTTTGCACAATTTATAATTATTTGATGAGTTCACCATCTGTTTCCAACACAAGAAATAAAGGTAAATACTTTTTATTGCTCACTGTTGTAGCCGGTACTTATAACACTATGTGGCAGAAAATAGATTCCTAAATTAATTTCCATATTATAAATATGTGATGCAAGTACTTAATTGTATTTGCTAATATTTTGTTTCTATAACTGAGATATAATATGAGATATATTATATTATTGTATATTATGAGACAGTATAAATATATTATGAGACAGTAAATAGCAGTTCCATGTTCTTTTAGCCTGTATCTTTTAGAGATGGAAGAACAAACTGGCAGAATATTTTGCAATGCACATTCTGCATTGTGTTTGTAATGAGTATTGAGGGGCTGGACGACAGCCTGTTCCTTGCCTTTGAAGCTATTTCACGATGTGAATGTTTTGGGTACAGGACACACTATTTACAATCCACTCTTGAAAGCATCTGAGGAGTGTGGAGGAGGAGGAGAAGGAGGAGGAGGAGGAGGAGAGGAGGAGGGAAAGATAGAAAGAGAGAGAAAAAGAAAAAGATTGCTTGTTACACCCTGAACAGTGATCTCTCTCAAGACAGTGCTTTGCTCTTCAGGTATAAGGTATATTTAAAAATAATGATGTGCTGTTTTTAATAATTATTTTCTAATTGATGCCTTATGGAAAAATGTAAAGCCATAACTTTTAGTGGACTGCTTTTAAATTGTCTTATTGTGTGTTATTAGAAAATAATAAAGTTCTGATTTGGCCAAATTCATGATAAATTTTGAATTGTGTAAGTGGTATACAGATTCTGCAATGTGTGAGGTGATTGCAAATGTATGCTTTCAATGCAGATATTGCTATGGAATCTCAAAGGCAAATTCTGTAGCTTTGATAAGATTTTAGGATATTTGCTTGCTGCATGAACTTAACGTACCATATCAGAAGCCATCTAAAGGAGAAATAAATTGTTTAATAAGATTTGTTGAACATATTCTGTTCACATATTCTGTAAATATCAGTAAACATTGTTATCAGTGTGAAATCTTATCAAGGATGTAAATATAATTATATTATATCTAACTGAGTGCTTAAATGATGTTAAAATAGAGATCCTACCTGTATTTAATTTATATACAATTAGGTAATTACCTTAACCACTCAGCATATATATATATATCCCTTATGTTTTATGTTTGGTATAAAATTATTTATATGATTTGATTGGTGGCAACCATGAAACATTTGTCTAGTTCAAATTTCTTTGTTTTAATGTATGTGAAATCATATTCACAAATCCTTATGTGCTTATCTATGTAGGGCAGGTTATTTACATGTTATTATCAAAACTATATTTGACTCACCACTAGTTCAGGGGCTGATTGCAGTATTAGTGAGGCATGAATCAATCTCAGCATGCTATTAGGTCTCAAAACCTGGCAACTTCCAGACACTCTGATTCTTATGCTGAGTCACGGCCATACTCCAGAAGCTATGAATAGATTACACTGTTGGATATTGTCCTTGAAAGATTAATTATACAGCAATGTCATGCTCTTGAGTCACATCCTAAAACCATGACTAGAAGTACTGCAGATCAACTGATGGCAATTGGGAACAATATCCTAGGGATAACTTGTAATGAGAGGCAAATTGCCACCTCTAAGTCTGGTTGGAAGACTGTTTTATGTTTAAAAAGAGCATGCATAGGCTTAAGAATTAGCTCAATACCTTTGCTTGTTTAGCTTGTATGACCTTCAGAAATGTCCTTTTTCTAAAGTTCAAATGCCTCATTTGTAATATTGAGGTAATAAAATTGCCTATCAACACTTCAGAGATTTAAGTGTGGCAATCTATATAAAGTTTCTGGTACAGAAATTGAACCTTGGTAAGGGCCCAAATAAATTATAGTACCTATTTGATTTTCTGAGGTCAACATCTTCTCAAGTAAACCAAATTGGTTTCTCATTTCATCTGCAAATCACAATTAATCAAGGAATCACAGTCCTCTCCCTCCTCTCTTTCTTTTCTTATACTAATATTTTCTTCTTCCCAAGACCAGTTTTTGGCTTCTATTTTTAAATGCTTTAAAATGTGAATAGAACATATAAACATTTTGTAACTCTAATTCTTTTTCTTAAACAAGCTATTTATTGACAATATTAAATTCCATTAGTCAGCTTATGATAAATAATTGTTTCAACAATTTAGTCACTTTTCTTGTAAGTAAATACAATGAAAACCATCTATGGTAATTTTAGAGAGTTCAGACAAAGAGTACTTATTTTTTGCCAACATAGAAAAGGGATATATTCTTTTATCAAGAAAAGTGCCACATTATACATTGTTAACTTAGAGCAATGGTTTTCAGTCTGGGGGTCAAATGACCATTTCATAGAGGTCGCCTAAGACCACTGGAAAACACAGGCATTTACATCAGGATTCATAACAGTAGCAAAATTTCAGTTATGAAGTAGCTATGAATATAGTTTTATGGTTGGGGGTCAGCACATCATTGGGAACTATATTAAAGGGTCGCAGCATTAGGAGAAGGTCAAGAACCAATGGCTTTGGACATTGTTTTGTTTCTTCCTTCTTTCCCCATTCCTTTTCTGTAGGTTTTTGCCATCTCTGGGGCCTGAAACATGCATAACACTTCTTTTTTAACTTTTTTATAACACCAATCCTACAAACCTATTGGCTAAAGTAATTCAGTAAACTAGTTATGAACTACTGGAAGCTCAACAAGTACAAGAAATTATTATTATTAAATATTGATAAAGACAGAATAATTGTTCAGCAAAGATACTTGAAACTGGAGATTAATTATGAGTGCTTAGTTATCAACACTGGCATATATAAAATCTTCATTTGTAAGGGGCAGATATATAAATAGAAGAAATTTATTTTGTAGTTTTGACTAGTGGCAAGATCCTTTGTAAGTAAGCCTCTTTCATATCTATAGAACAATTTATTATTTTCATATTCCTTGCACATACATAATCTGATTTTTATCAGCATGAAATCCCATCCAGGTTGGTTTTATTACCTCTATTTCATGCATGGAAGACATAAGTCGTTTCTAAGCCCAGTATTTTAAGCACCAGTAACACATAGGTGGAAATTTATACTAGTAAAATTTATACTTCTCAGCTATAAATTTATTAGTTTCCCCAAATAATATTGTCAGCCTTTAAGCTTACATTTCATAATTAGAAATTTGCCTGAGAAGTCATTAGCACCACCATAACCTTGTTTGTGATTTGTAGAACCCTTGTCCTGGCCCTCTGGCTATTTCAGGAACACCTATCTTAAGTTTTTCAGTGTTCTTTATTATCTGGCAGGAAGGAAAACAGTGGAGATTCAATTTAGTGTCTACTGTGGAAAGGAGAGGACAAAGAGGTCTTGTGATAACTGCCTGTGATAATTCATTTCTTGAGAAACCATATTATTGGTAAGTACCTGGAACTTTTCCAATAATGCAAAGATTATCCAGCCAATTTTTTTTTGTGTGTGTGCAAGTGCATGCATGAGTGACTCTGTGTGTGTGGTGTGTGGTGTGTGTGTGTGTATGTTTGCTGGGGAGAGAATCAAGAGCTTTGCTTGTACCAGGGAGACAGTCTATCACTGAACAGCCTCAGCCTTAGTCAAACCTTAGAGAGAAGGGGTTTTGTTCTTATTATTTTGAAGATGTGGAGAAGAGAAATGAGACTTTTGTTCCATTCCAAAGGAGACTGCCAATGGGAAACTGTGTCAGTAATAGTGTTACATAAAAAAAAAAAGTGGGTAGAAACAAGAAGTTGCCTTTCTTATTGCTCTTAGGCATGAAAACACCTAGCATTGTTCGCTATCCAAGGCACTGGCTCTACATTATTTTGATTTAAATCCCTGTTTCAGTTATTTACATTCTGTGTGACCTGAGGCATGTTGTTTTACTTCTCTCTGTCTCAGGCTCTGGTTTCTAAGGTGTCATAAAAATAGTAAACATGGCCAAAGAGAAATTTAAATATAGTGTGAAATAATGTTTATAAAGCGAATAGTGCTCAGGATGCATTGTAGGAGATATTATTATTACAGATATTATGACTTGCTGTTCAGATTTTTTGCAAAATAAAATAGTTATTTGGCTATTACCATAGAAAACAATACAAACAAACAAAAATCTCCTATACTCAATGCATATTTATAGATTATTTTCTCTGTTATAAATAAGATAATAGCAGTAAATGGTAAGGTAGCCGGCTTGGATAGGGACAGTAGGTTGCAGAAAATTGGGTATGAGGAGACTTTTAATACAATAAGTGCAGATTGACTTCTTAGGACAAGAAAATGAAGTGGCAAGTTATTGAAAAGATGTTCAAAGATTTAGTTTTTAGTACTTCCTCTGCCACTAATAGGTTGTGCATATTTAGACAACTAGTCTTCATCTTGAGCTCTTAGTTCCTCATTCAAATTAATTGGATTTCTGTCCAGATGAGTTGTTTGGTATGTGTGCAGTGTGTCACAGACATTTCAAATTGTGCATGTGCACATTCCTTTCCCTTCCCTTTTAATTCAGATTTCCATGTACCTTATGAAAAATTCCTGGAACCAGTGCACTAATGCCTGACTCTGTGCTCTAATGATAGTCCTCCAATGAGTAAGTCAGTTATAGGAATGTCTTTGTGTTCTTTTGGAAAAGTCCAGGTGGGATCCTGGTGTAACTCAGGCACATTTTTTGGGAACTTTTCCATAGATGCTCCAAGAGCCATCTCCATCTCTCCTATTTCTCTATGCCTAAGTGTTTTGGATTGATCAAGGAAATGTTAATTGATAGCTAGAGTCCAATTTCAGTAGTCTATAGAAGGAAGTGAGACCAATGATTTTAAACCCTCTACTTACATGCAATAATTGGATCCTAATATTCTAATAGGTAGCAATTGAAACTTGCCAATATTAGGATGGTTTAGGGGAGTTGGTTGAAGAAGGTGGAATTATAAGAGAAGAACTACACGTTTCAGTTAAGCTGTGAAGGATAGCAGAAAGATGGTACACACATAAGTCTTAATTCTCAGAAAGGCAGACTCAAAAAGAAATATGTAAAATTAACTGTGGTAATTTGTCTTTAACATATAATTAATTTTCTTTTATTTTTGAGATTATGATAATCACATCTTCCCCACTTCTTTTTTATTACAATACAAAATTTTCTATAA